>RXON01005219.1:0-42781 GCA_009667805.1 Leptobrachium leishanense
CCTTCCGTCTGTTACCTGGCCATTAGGGGCTTGACCTCCCGTCTCCAACTTCACCCTTTCCCCCAAATTTAGCCAAAAATGCAGAACAGTCGTTTTTCCAGTGACCTTCACCCCGGCACCACACGCACTGATTGGGTCCTAGGGGTTCCCTGGGGGCTCCTCTTCCTCTTCCTCTAGCCCCCCTACCCCTTGCCCTCCCTCTGTCTGGGCCACCTCGTCCTCCACCATTCCCCATGTATCCAACCACCCCGGTATGTCCCTTCTATTTCTTTATTTCCTCTAAATCCCGGTTATGATACACCTTATTAGCGATCTCAACTAACTCGCTAATACCTTTTCCCAAAAACCCATCTATTCTCTGTATTTTGTTCCGTATATCCCTTTGTGACTGACCCACAAACGAAGAGTTAATTAACCTCTGATTTTCCGTTGCCTCTGGGTCAATAGAACTATACATCCTGTACGCATACAGCAATCTCTCTAGAAACGCACTTGGGGATTCCTTAACCTCTTGTATCAAATCTGCTATTTTTCCCATGTTTGTGGGCTTCTTTCTTCCCGCTTTAACACCCATTATTACTGCTGTTCTGTATGTCTGCAGATGGGCAACTCCTTCAACTGTATTGTACGGCCATTTAGGATCTGTTTTGGGGTAATGCTCCTCCGCCCATACTTCTGGATAAGGCTTAGCATCTGCTACGGCTTGGGCGAGTAAAATCTTTTGCGCGCTACTATTTATTCGGGCTCTCTCCTCTGTGGTAAACATTGTCAACATTAATTGCTGACAATCTGCCCATGTGGGGTTATATGTGAGCATAACTGACTCTATCATACTGGCCACTGCTGCGGGATTTGTGGAATACAGTGGTGTGTGTGTTTTCCAATTAAAAAAATCTGTTGTTGTGAATGGGACGTATGTGTATTGCATTGGCCCTGGATTCCCATCCGCTAAAGGGGGGCCTGGCACTTCCCGCAAAGGCATCTGCATAGCGCTTTTGTAGGGATTGTGTTGGTACAGATCCCGGTGTTTATATACAGTTGTGTTCAAAATTATTCAACCCCCTTTGAAATTGAGTGTTTTGGCCAGTTTGACATTGATTTTGATCATTCAGTCATCTTGCTTACAATTAAATCAAAGAGGCACGTGTAGGTCAGACAAATATAACATAACATTTATAATGAAATAACCACAAATGTCTTTTCTGTGCTCACATCATTATCAGTTTTATTCAACCCCCAAGTGACATTCAATCTTAGTACTTAGTACAACATCCTTTTACAGTTATAACAGCTTTTAAACGTGAAGCATAGCTTGACACAAGTGTCTTGCAGCCATCTACGGGTATCTTCGCCCATTCGTCATGGGCAAAAGCCTCCAGTTCAGTCACATTCTTAGGCTTGCGCACTGCAACTGCTTTCTTTAAGTCCCACCAGAGGTTCTCAATGGGATTTAAGTCAGGTGACTGCGATGGCCACTCCAAAATGTTCCAGCCTTTAATCTGCAACCATGCTCTAGTGGACTTGGAGGTATGCTTGGGATCATTGTCCTGTTGAAAGGTCCAACGTCTCCCAAGCCTCAGGTTTGTGACGGACTGCACCACATTGTCATCCAATATCTCCTGGTACTGAAGAGAATTCATGGTACCTTGCACACACTGAAGCTTCCCTGTACCTGCAGAAGCAAAACAGCCCCAAAGCATGATTGACCCCCCGCCATGCTTCACAGTAGGCAAGGTGTTTTTTTCTTCATAGGCCTTGTTCTTCCTCCTCCAAACATAGCGTTGATCCATGGGCCCAAACAGTTCTAATTTTGTTTCATCAGTCCACAGAACACTATCCCAAAACTTCTGTGGTTTGTCCACATGACTTTTGGCATACTGCAGTCGACTCTTCTTATTCTTTGGAGACAGCAAGGGGGTGCGCCTGGGAGTTCTGGCATGGAGGCCTTCATTACGCAGTGTGTGCCGTATTGTCTGAGCTGAAACTTCAGTACCCACATCTGACAAATCTTTTCTCAGTTCCTCAGCAGTCACACGGGGACTTTTCTCCACTCTATGCTTCAGGTAACACACAGCAGTCGAAGTCAGCATCTTCTTTCTGCCACGACCAGATAGCGTTTCAACAGTGCCCTTTGCCTTGAATTTGCGAATGATGCTTCCTATGGTCTCTCTTGGTATGTTTAACATCTTTGCAATCTTCTTATAGCCATTGCCCTTCCTGTGAAGAGTAATCACCTCTTCTCTTGTCTTCCTGGACCATTCTCTTGACTTCACCATGTTTGTAACCACACCAGTAAATGTCTAGAAGGAGCTGAGTATCACAGTCATTTTAAAGCTGCCTAATTGGTGCTTATTATGCTTTATTGCTGCTCCGTGACATCCACAGGTGTTTTCAATACCTGATTGAAAACACTTGAATGAACCTCTGTTCTTCAGAGTGGTAGTCTTTAAGGGGTTGAATAATTGTGTCAATGAAGAATTCACAAAAGAAACATTTACTACTGTATTACAAAACCAATTGATGTCATTTTAGTTGCATATGGTTCTTTAAAAGGTCCTTGTAGGATTTCATTCTGAATACAATTACAAATGTACACTAAATTCCCTAAAACCCTTTACAGCATTGGGGGTTGAATAATTTTGAACACAACTGTATATTATTCGCTGCGCGTGTGGTAACTCCCTGGTCCTCATCCTCCTTTTCATCATCACCATTCCCGTGGGGCACTAATATATATATATACTCCCATCGGGCATCTCAATCTTCTCTGGTGGAGCCTCTCTGTCCCCTCCATTCGCGGCGCCCTGCTCTTCTTCCTCAGTCACACAGGACGGAGCAGAGGGAGCTGACCGAGACACAGCAGCTGCCCGCTCCCCCCTCTCCGTTCGCGCAACCGCGACACTCAAAACTTTCCTAGCTGCCCCATAACATGATGGATAGGACGGGGGTAAAACATCACTCTCTTCCGGTTGTTCTACTAACACCTCTCTCTCTCCATTATTTTGGGGGTCCTGCTTCTTATTTCTCCCCGCTATCATTATAAAATGACTCTTGTTTTTAATACAATATCTCCATATATCTATATACGGGTATTGTTCAGGATGTCCGTACTGCTCTGTGACTTGGGAATGTACCTTCTGTACCAACTCTGGGTCCATTGACCCCTGCTCTGGCCATCCTGGGACTAATAACGGCCACACAACTGTACACATTACTTTTAACTTCTCTTTTTTTAATTCTACACCTTAGTCATGAGTTTTATATAATGCTTCGAAATTCCGCACCATATATTCTAGGGGCGTCTCACCCTCCTTCACCTTCTTGGGCTTAGATGACCCGTTACCCATTATTACTCTTGAAAACAGTACTCTTTGCAATACAGATATATTATTTCAACAACAGTTAAAATCTACAGTCTGATACTTCAGTCAACAATTCCTTCGTGTCTGCAGGCGCTTCCCCCTTCAGTAGCCGTCTGCAGTCGCCTGAGCCGGAAACGTACGTTCGGGGTCAAAACTCGTATTTGCTTCCTCGCGGAGCGAGTAGGCGCACGTTCACTCACAGCACTCGAGTCAATTCATTCACAACACATACCGTATCAGATGCTTTCATCACATAACAGAACATAAAACACTTCAACTCTTTTTTTACTAGCCGAGGGGTACTCAGTCCCTCCTCTGTGGCTCCTTATACCCCGTAATTTGAACTCTAACTCTTGACTGCTTGTGACTATGTGCACCCCGTTCTATATCTCTACTGCCGTCTGCAATTCCAATTTGCCTTATGGGTAATCTCACCCACCCGGCACCACTATCTCTGCAGCTACCGCTGGCTCCACTATGAGCCCTTTTCACTACACGACGTGTACACTAGCACTGACTCAGGCTCTCAGCCCAGTCACAGAAAATCCCTCCTCCTTTCCCTTTTACCCACGTGGTGAAGCTCTATTTACAAACACTGACTACTGACTTATGCAACTCCACGTGGTTACCTTCTCCCTGTCATAGGTACCATGCAAGGATTGTAGGTGTGAGCCTAATGTGCAGTGAGCCATGAAGTATGCAGGTTAAGGGGTTCAAACAAGATATTTATTATAAACAAAACAGCAGAAAATACTGAACTGAAATGATAAAGTCCAGAGCAAGGTATCAGATATAGGGTGAGCCAGTCTCGTAGTCAGGTATCAAGCAGTAATCGTGGGGTACAGAGAACAGAATATCCAAAGTCCATAGCCAGAGGTCATACACGTGAATTCAATATGGGAGCTGAGTAGCAAAACAAATAGGTTACCATTAGAGTAGGGGTAGTCCAAAAGGATCATAAATCGGGTACAGATGAAGGTCCAGAGGGAAACAGATAGGGGGTACAGCGGATCCAGGAGCTTATCCAAAACCAGGTCAGCGTGGTGCAAGGTTCAGACTTCAATGGGGAAGTGAAGCACATGGGGTGTGACCTCCTTAAATACAGGAAAAACTGGGCAGGATGATTTGCAGGTGATGGTCTGATTTGAATATACGAAATCAAAGTCCAGAACTGAACGTGGGAAAAAAAAAGAAAAACCAAAACAAAGTCCCGGCATCTGCATAAATCATGCAAGACATGGCAAAAAGGGCAACAGCTGGAGGCGTCAGAGGATCAGGGGGTCCAGACCATGACAGCACCCAGGTGGGCATGACATCACCCCCCTCCTGACGGGTGCACTCCGGGCACCGAAGCTGGAACGGGGGCACAGAGTCCAGATCGGTCAACCGGAGTCAGACGATATATCAAGGTTTCTCCAGAGTTCCGGGAAGCGCCTGACCACTGCTAAGTATTCCTGCCGGACCAATACTCCAGAGGGCGTCATGGAGTAACCCGTAGGGACAGGTCCCGAACTAGCGTATTTTGTGCCAGTTTTACTACTTGGATCCTGGAAGTCCTCATACAGAGCCATGAGTACAGCCCTGTCAGACCCAATATCGGGAATAGAGTCACGGGCACAACTCGGCGGAGACTCTATAGTTACAGGACTCGGAGGGGCAGCGCCCTCAGTGAGGCTTTGCTGGGTACGGAGAGACTTGGCTCGACGGCGGCGACTACGACCCTTTGGCGGAGACAGCTTGGGGACGACTGCTGGGCTCTGCGAAGACACTGTGGAAGCGACAGCTGGGCTCTGCGAAGACACTGTGGAAGCGACAGCTGGGCTCTGCGAAGACACTGTGGAAGCGACAGCTGGGCTCTGCGAAGACACTGTGGAAGCGACAGCTGGGCTCTGCGAAGACACTGTGGAAGCGACAGCTGGGCTCTGCGAAGACACTGTGGAAGCGACAGCTGGGCTCTGCGAAGACACTGTGGAAGCGACAGCTGGGCTCTGCGAAGACACTGTGGAAGCGACAGCTGGGCTCTGCGAAGACACTGTGGAAGCGACAGCTGGGCTCTGCGAAGACACTGTGGAAGCGACAGCTGGGCTCTGCGACGACTCGGTACCAGGGGCCTGAGAAGGCTTAGAGATGGAGGCCTCGGAAGGCATAGGGACAGAAGCCTGAGATGGCTCACGGACAGAAGCCTGAGATGGCTCACGGACAGAAGCCTGAGATGGCTCACGGACAGAAGCCTGAGATGGCTCACGGACAGAAGCCTGAGATGGCTCACGGACAGAAGCCTGAGATGGCTCACGGACAGAAGCCTGAGATGGCTCACGGACAGAAGCCTGAGACGGCTCACGGACAGAAGCCTGAGACGGCTCACGGACAGAAGCCTGAGACGGCTCACGGACAGAAGCCTGAGACGGCTCACGGACAGGGACTTGAGACGGCTCACAGACAGGGGCCTGAGACGGCTCACAGACAGGGGCCTGAGAAGGCTCACAGACAGGGGCCTGAGAAGGCTCACAGACAGGGGCCTGAGAAGGCTCACAGACAGGGGCCTGAGAAGGCTCACAGACAGGGGCCTGAGAAGGCTCACAGACAGGGGGCTGAGAAGGCTCACAGACAGGGGGCTGAGAAGGCTTACAGACAGAGGCCTGAGAAGGCTTGGGGACAGAGGCCTGAGAAGGCTTGGGGACAGAGGCCTGAGAAGGCTTGGGGACAGAGGACTGAGAAGGCTTGGGGACAGAGGCCTGAGAAGGCTTAGGAACAGAAGCCTGAGAAGGCTCAGAGACGGAGGCCTGAGAAGGCTCAGAGACGGAGGCCTGAGAAGGCTCAGAGACGGAGGCCTGAGAAGGCTCAGAGACGGAGGCCTGAGAAGGCTCAGAGACGGAGGCCTGAGAAGGCTCAGAGACGGAGGCCTGAGAAGGCTTGGATACAGAGGCCTGAGAAGGCTTGGATACAGAGGCCTGAGAAGGCTTAGATACAGAGGCCTGAGAAGACTCAGAGATAGAAGCCTGAGTTGGCTTGGTGACAGAAGCCTGTGAAGGCTTACGGACAGAGAGCTGGGAAGGCTCAAAAACATAGGCCGGAGTAGTGAACGTGGTTCCTATATAGGTGGTCCTCATGCACCCAATGAACCTGCCAGGTTGCCCTCGAGGGTGACTTGCAGTCTCTTTAGGGAATTCCTCTTCTGAATCCACAGAATCCCATTCGTTAGACGAGTAGTTCTCAGAAGCCGATGAGTAACATGAGATACGCCGACTGGAAGGCACTGGAGCGGTGAAACAGTTAGCCAGGAGGTGCTGGCTTGGAGTGGTGGGTGTCATACCGGAGGGTAGGACAGACGCTATCTCCATGGGCACCACGGGGTCAGGCTCTGTAGGCACGCTGGGCTCTTCCTCCATCGGTACGGCTGGAACATATTCTGTGGGCAGGGTGGATTGGAAATCCATACGTTTAATTTGGTGAGAATCTTGCTGCAAGGTTTCAGGATTCACTTCCTTAGACACCTCTGTCTTGGGTCTGGATTCGGTGATGGAACTCTCGGGCAAGGACTTGGCAGACAAATATTCTTTCTTGGGCCTGAAGGATGTCGTGTCTCGGGGAGTCAATGTCTTTTTCGGCTTGATGGGCAGTACTTTAGGAGGAATCAAGGGCACTGCCTTGACGGATGCTGGTCTTTTAGGCTTCGAAGCAGACTTGGCAACCAAAGGCTTTTTGGTTGACGCGGATTCAGGTGGGGTGCTAGAAGATTTGGGGGGCGCAGAAGGCAGGCTGATAA
Organism: Leptobrachium leishanense; assembly: GCA_009667805.1. Lineage (NCBI taxonomy): Eukaryota > Metazoa > Chordata > Amphibia > Anura > Megophryidae > Leptobrachium > Leptobrachium leishanense. Next base: position 7,129 of record RXON01005219.1, read on the forward strand.
TTTGTGCTGGTCACTCCCACAATAGAAGCACAAATTGTTTGATCTTCTTCTCTCACGCTCCTCCAGGGTTAGGGGTTCTCTGGGCCCCTTTTCAGTAACTGGGACACGCACCTTAGCTGAGATGCCCCTGAAGCCTTTAAGCAGGTCAACAAATAACGTGTCCACTTGTTGCAGGATCTCCTCCATAAACCCCTTCACATACTCCTTTAAAGCTTGGCTCACTGCGGGTTCACTGTTTAAAGACTTCCCCATTCTGTCATAGGTACCATGCAAGGATTGTAGGTGTGAGCCTAATGTGCAGTGAGCCATGAAGTATGCAGGTTAATGGGTTCAAACAAGATATTTATTATAAACAAAACAGCAGAAAATACTGAACTGAAATGATAAAGTCCAGAGCAAGGTATCAGATATAGGGTGAGCCAGTCTCGTAGTCAGGTATCAAGCAGTAATCGTGGGGTACAGAGAACAGAATATCCAAAGTCCATAGCCAGAGGTCATACACGTGAATTCAATATGGGAGCTGAGTAGCAAAACAAATAGGTTACCAGTAGAGTAGGGGTAGTCCAAAAGGATCATAAATCGGGTACAGATGAAGGTCCAGAGGGAAACAGATAGGGGGTACAGCGGATCCAGGAGCTTATCCAAAACCAGGTCAGCGTGGTGCAAGGTTCAGACTTCAATGGGGAAGTGAAGCACATGGGGTGTGACCTCCTTAAATACAGGAAAAACTGGGCAGGATGATTTGCAGGTGATGGTCTGATTTGAATATACGAAATCAAAGTCCAGAACTGAACGTGGGAAAAAAAAAGAAAAACCAAAACAAAGTCCCGGCATCTGCATAAATCATGCAAGACATGGCAAAAAGGGCAACAGCTGGAGGCGTCAGAGGATCAGGGGGTCCAGACCATGACAGCACCCAGGTGGGCATGACACTCCCTCACTTACAGAACTACCCTTTGATTGGCATTCAATTCCCCCGAATCCAGACACCCGCTAGCCACTCTGGCTCCTTCAATGTCAGTGCTATCAGCGGCGGGCTAGATATGCCAATAGGATGGTGGCCATCGCATCCTCTTATCCGTCTATCTCAGTCGGACGTTTCCCTTAGATACCGGTATCTCCTTTAGACATACAAAACATAGAAGACACGTTACCTATCGCCGGCGCTGCTTGCTGTTTCCTCAGACTCAGTGGTGTCCCGGGTCAGGGGTCCGTTTGGGACGAGACGAGGTCCACTGAACAGGAAATCCTGCTTGGCGCCTGCAGATGTCAGCTCACCTTCAACGGACGCCCAACCATCGGGATTCTCGCACTCGCTGCAGTCAAGCACTGCACTGTGTTCACAGCAGCCCGTTACTGTGTGCCCGGAAAGGGCCCGTATCCCGGCTCACGATGCCCCCAAAAATGTAGGCGGACAAAAACAGATTCACTTTCAAGACGGCGCCGGACCGGGCACAAGTAAGGATTGTCAGAACACGAGTCTCTTCAGGAAAGGCAAACTTTATTGTGTCGTCACACAAGTGCCCACACAGGATTGAATCGCAAAGAGTGAGCCCCCCCTTTCACCCGTGCAAGGGATCTTATACCCAAAAATACGTAATTAGGTATATCCCAGTTAGCCCACCTCCCAATGACACTTTATTCCACCCCACGTGGGTTAATACCTCCCTTTGGCTAATACAAAGACATTTCATTAATTGGCTGTAAATTGGCAAACTTTGGGTTAGTTTCAGTAAATCAAAATTAATTGCTCTTACTGTTCCGGGCTGCGCCCTCCTCCCTTGCGCCTACAATCACTTGTTACAGATGGCACCTGGCCTGATCTCTACTCCTTTGTCTTTCTGCGGGCCCCAACGACCTTGGAGTATCTACTTCGCTTTTCTCCTCCGTGCCAGGAACAGCAGAGATCTTTCATAAAGCTTTAATTGCTTTTCTGCTAATCTAAACGCATTCCTAAATTTCTACGTATACCTCATTCTAGTTTCAACTACAAACCTGTCTAGTTATATACAAGTGAACCAATATTCTGAACAAGATGGCCGCCTGTGTACAATGGCGGCCGTCTTCCAGCCTATTTCCACTTCAATCCCATGCTTGCTTAAATTCAATTACTGTTTTGGCCTCTACCACTTCTACTGGAAGACTGTTCCATGTATCCACCACCTGCTCAGTACTATTGGACGCACAATTCTAATAACTCTATGAAAGGGTTTTCTTTTAAATGTTCTTTATTAGACATGTGATGGGAGTCTGTGTTACATTCTGTCCGCGATGTTCTTAGATCAGTCCCATGTGACGCTTTCTGATCATTGAAATGATGCTAGTATACTTTATACACAATGCAGACAACGTCTAGAAATCTCCAACAAAGATGTGTAAGGCTAGGGTCAGACGAGCGTGATTTCTATGGACTGTACGTCCTTGCACACGGACGTACGTCAGTACGGAAGACACAGTAGTGGCCACACAGTCCGTTTATTTACTGATGTATATTTTGACGGATGTAGGAGAGAAAATAAATTAAAAATCAAAACCGTTTTTCCGTGAAAAATGCTGGACGTATAAATGCCGTCCGTCTGACCACGTTCCATCACTCACACACAAAGCTATGCAGACGTTGTGGACGCAGCGCACTTTGTGCGGCCGTTCTAGGGGATGTACGCTCTTGCCTGCCTTGCGTCCGTGGGCCGCGGCCGTTGTGCGTCCGCAGTTCAGTGCGGACGTACTTCGTGTAACGGGCTCCGATGGGCTTCCTGTCATGCTATCACGGACGTACTTTTAGGCGCAAACACAGACGTGAACACTACGCTCATCTGACAGCAGCCTAAGGCGATAGAGATTATGATGCTTTTCTTCAGCTACACAACATATCTACATGTGCTAAACATATCTACTAAACGCTAGAGATGATGTGCGTTTCATTCCGAATCAAAATCCAGACAAAATTTACCGATTCATATTTCAGAAGCAAATAACGAATCGGTTCCGTCCGAAATGGAACAAAAACTAAATGGGATGAAACGAAATACAGCAGATTGATACCATTTTTATAAATGGATTCGTTGTGCTCTGTGACATAGTGCATGGATGGGTCTGCATAGTCCCCTGTATTTTGTTTATGGTTTAGTCATTAACCCCCAGCAGGGAATGTGTGTTTGTGTTGCTGGAGGTGTCCCTCTCCCGCTTGAGACAGGGGTAGATTAGAATGGGCGCCGGATGAGAATGAGACACACAGGGGAAGTTCCAGACACACAGACTGATAAGCACAGGGTGCTGCTTCTCCTGAGATGGGAGAGGAACGTTAAACCAAAGGTTGGTCTGAATGTTCTGTTTTATTTGATGCTGAAATGAAAGTGTGGAATATTTCACAGTGGAAAGAGACTGTGTGTTTCCTAATTTACCCTAGAGGACCGCGCTATAGCTCCCCCCGTGACAGCTGTTTTACTTAGATTCAGCACCGCATCCCTGTCCATTGGTCGTGGTGCTGAGTCTGTTGTATTCAGCACCACAGGCCATCGACAGTGCCATGGTGGTGCCGTTCGGTGCAGTTTGGCCGCAGTGAAATTCCTCATAGACAAGAAATTCAAAGAATGCCGAACACCAAAATGACCTGATTTTTGGTGGTTCGTTGTTCAATAGACTTAAAGAGGTGAATCCCATAGGTTTCAATGTAAAAATATTCCCTGTTTTTATTAAATATTTATTCAACCGTTTATTCTTTCTCTTGCGGCAAAAAGACACTATTTATTTTTGAGGCATTTTTCAGGATTTATTTGTCATAATTTTGGAATCCTAATTATTTTAAAACAATGAGGCTTTTTTCTTTGCCGAACGCAGCAGGGTATTGTTTTCCTTCAGTCTGGCTGCGATCAGCGAGTGCTGTCCTTGGTGCGGAAACCGATTCAGCACCATGGAAAGCAGCTCCGCAGAGCTAATGCCCTTAGTACTGAAAACGTTTCAGCAACAAGAACAGGCACATTCCATTTTTTACCCTAGTCTAAGCAATTAATTAATCTGTATCACATTCTGAAATAACTAATAAAAATGAAATAACTGATAAAAACAAAATAATGAATCGATATGAAATACGAAATAACTAATAAAAACAAAATAATGAATCGATATGAAATACGAAATAACTAATAAAAATAAAATAACGAATCGATCTGAGATACGAATCACGGTAACATAACGAAGGCACTGAAAGAAATTGAAAACGTAACGAAGCAATTGTTTTCGCTGTGCACATGTCTACTAAACGCTCACCCACAAAGCACATATTAAAATCTTCATTAAGTTTTCAGAAAACAGAAATCCAAAGTTTCCCTCACATTTCTGACCAAAGATAAATCACACTTGTAGTATTGCAGTTATATAATATCCTGAGCCTATATCTCTCTGCACGATTTCAATCACCCAAAAGGAGTTCTTCAAAGAGCATTGACATTTCAGGAACATTTCTGTGCTCTTCCATTCGGACACTTCGGAGCGCTTCCAGGGTTCCAGTTCACTGACCCTGCAAATTCATTATTCACCGCAGAAGTGAGCCGACCATGGAGCCCGCGGAAGACCACCGATGAATATTGTCGAAGACACCCGAACAGACCGCAGAATGCTGCCGTTGACCTCCGATCAGTCTGTGACCTGAAGACAAACCCCTTAAAAGGATATTCAATAAGTTCTGAATGTGCCACTAAATTGTACCGAACGGTGAATTTCCATACAATGTAATTTTGTATCGGTTCGGCTGTTCAAAAAGATGGCAATTCACCAAATACTGGTGAATTGCTAGCCAAATACGGCGCAGTTCAACACAGATCACCGCAATTCGGCGACTTTTGTCAGCAGTGAAATTGTCCCATAGAGAAGAAATGGTTAATCTATTCAGAGACGCCGAACAGCACTGAATTGTTGGCGAAATGCCAAATGCTTTAAACCCACAGGATTCAGTGTAAAACAATATTATCATTTTCACTTTTTTATTAAACCGTTTATTCCTTACATTTTCAGCAAAAGCTTATTTATTTGATTTTTGTATTTTTTTTTTAGGGAAATGTTTGATTATATACTCAGATTTAGGATAGTTACAGTTACAAGCTTTTATAAAGCGCTAACAAGTAGGGATGGGCTGGCGGTTCGATGCTAACATGAGTTTGCATCGAACATTGGCAGTTCGACGAACAGCGAACATTTCTGCGTGTTCACCCACAATGCACCACAATGGACCACAATGCACTTTTCCACTGGCCTGAAGCTTGTAATTGGCTACAGCCTGCACCTGACCACAGTTTAGGTGCAAGACTATGCAAATCATGGCTCAGAGTCCTGATTGGGCAAATTTTAGGCTCACAGAGCTAAGTCCCGCAACACACTATATAAGGCTTCACACAGCGCTTCAGCTGGAGATTGTTGTTGTGTTAGTGTGTGTTCTCACTGCCAGTCTGCCACCAGCTACTGGGGGGTCAGTAATTTCTACAAAATATTTGGGAATTGTTATAATCCGTGTGTTCTCACTGACACCAAGAGGGTTATCCAAAGAGATTCGAAAAGTCACCGCACGTTCAGTGCCTGTTCGTTCTCCTCAATTCGGCGTGATATGGCGAACTCAATTCGGCGACCCTGCAGTGTATTCTGCAAGCACCACAGGCTGGCCGAATTGCGTCGAACAGGAGGCGATGGAAGCTGCCGAACAACCTGGCGAACAGGATGGCGAACAAAGTGCAGCCGAACGACGTACTTGTCGACAAGTAGCCGAACATCGTGAAACCTTGTCGACAAGTAGCCGAACATCATGAAAACCTGCCAACAAGCCGCCGAAGGAAACGCCACTGAACGATGTACTCATCGACAACCCACCGTACGAGGTGAAAACATGCCGCCAAGTAGCCGAACGGCTCCAGAAAAACCCGACGTCCCAACGAAAAGTCACCGAATGACCGCCGAAAGGACGCTGAATGAATCTTAAAAAAATGAAAGTAGCCAACATCAATTCCCTAATTACCAAAAAAATGTATCAAGTCCTGCAATCAGTGCACCTGTGGATTCATGAAACAAACAAAAAAAAAGGCCTTAAATACACTGTGACGGAACGGCCGCCACTATACCGTAGCGCGGTACAAAATGTTAAAATTTTTGTTTTAGTATGGTGTATTAAAGAATTCGTTAGGTTGTATTTTTATAAGTTCCCCCTGTAATTCTCCCCATGGTTGACCTGTTCCCCGCCTGTCCACAGCCCCGGGAAGACGCCCGGTCTGTGAATGCCTCGAGCCGCCGCTGGCTGTCTCTGCCAAACCGCCCAAACTTGCCCGCCTTGCCCCGCAGCGTGGAAACCACGCAGAAGAGCGCTTCTTGGCCAGTGGGCTCCTACAAATAGGTGCTTACGGGGGTGCGAATTATAGAACGAAACACCCCGAGAAACCCGAACGCCGTCCAGGGATCCCTCGCTGGGAGCGCGGCCGGCAACCAGTGACTCTTGCTCGGGTACAGCCGCCGAACTTTCCCCCTTCGCAGCTCGGGCTCCGTGGATCTGATCCGGGCACTTTTTGGACTGAACCAGCCCCCGGACCCGAGCTACCAGGCTGTACCCCCAGCATGCCGCCACTTCCAGGGGATCACCCCGAAATCCCTGGTAAAACCCCAAACTTGGGCAGAAAGCCACACGGAGCGCTCACACCACAGGGGGGGCCAGACGCTGGCCAGACAGGGAGAGGCTCTGGGAGGGGGGAACAGACGAGCTGGCGCCGAGACCCAAGATAAGGGCTGTGCACCGTAGGGGTTCCCCTAGGTTAACCAAGGCAGATTGGGCTATGGCTTGAGGTACAAACAAAGATCACCGCAGGAGGACTGAGGGCGGGCCAGGGGAGAACAATGGTTTCATTTCTGATAAATAACCCTGTATTCTCCATGTTAAAATAAACTCATTCCAGTTTGAACCTTTACTCTTGCCTCGGCTAGTAGTTGGGGATAACAGGGCTTGGGGAACCGCGACGCTGCAAGGACCGTGGAAAGAAACGCTGGATCACCGCCGAAACCCTATCGCCCGCTACCCCTGACTCTACACCCCCAGACCAGTTCGGCGCTGACGGTGGATCTACCCGGGCAGGGTAGTGGGAATCCACTACATTGGCTGGCAGTGCTAGGATCTGGCTGAGACCAGACAAGCAGGGGGAGATACAGCCGCTGGCTTGACCCCGGTCTCAGACACCCCTGGGTTCGAGAGGTGGACAGTACCAGCAACGGCTGTGACCCCGTATGGCACAGCGCTACGAAGGGCTGAAGCGCACGGTCCTGAAAGAACTGTTAAAAGCCAGAGGCAAGGCGCCCAGAGGTAAGGCGAAAGCGGTCATCATCGGAGAACTGATGGAGGACGACCGCAACAGCGTGGCTCCCTCTGAGGGCTCCGAGACCTCGGAATGGAGGCGAGAGGTGCAGTGGCGGCTGGCCCTATACAGAACGGACCCCTCCACCGACATCATTGGGAGGGTCCTGGCCGACACAGACAAGCTCCGCCAGGCAGAGATGCAGCAAAGGTCCGGGGGGTCGCTGTCCCCCCAAGGCAGTACCGGACCCCCCAAACAGAAAATACCGTTCGCAGCATTCAAACTCTTCCCAGAGGGGAGCGAAGACATCAACGGGTTCCTGCAGGATTTCGAGAGGCAATGTGCCCTGCAGGGGGTGGCGGTCCGAGACTGGGTACCCATCCTGGTGAGCAAATTGACCGGTAGGGCGGCTGAAGCCTATCGGGCGGTGGCGGACGAAGACTGTATGGTGTACGAGCGGGTCAAGGAACATCTGCTGGCCCGCCATGCACTCACCCCGGAGGCGTATCGAGTTCGGTTTCGAGCCTTAAGAAGGGGCACTCAGGACTCGTATGCGGAGTGGGGACACAGGATGCACCAGGCGCTCCGCAGCTGGATACAGGGGTGCTAAGCTACCCAACCGGACCAGATCATCCAGCTGCTATTACTGGAGCAGTTCTACAACTACTCTCCTCCAGAGGTCCGAGACTGGGTGCGAGACCGGCGCCCCCTCACCCTATCTGAAGCCACCTGCCTTGCCGACGAGTACCAGGACGCCAGGCGAGTAGCCCATCCGGCCATCCGAGCCCCATCTCCCCGTTTCCATCAAGCGCCACAGTTACACCCTGCTCCGCTCGAACGAGCACCCAGGCCACTGGCAACCTCCACCCCGGCTCCTCGGGTAGGACCCCAGTGCTATGGGTGTAACCAGATCGGACACATGAGAGACCGTTGTCCCCTGAACAACCAGCGTCCGGCACCGTCCCGGGCAGCGCACCCACCAAACCGAGCTACGGCATACTGCTGCCATCAGGAACCGGAACCCACAGCCACCCTCGAGGAAGACTGGGGCATCCTGCATGAGGCCAACCCCGTGCAAGCAGCCACGCAGGACAGCCGTCAACACCATCGCCAACAAGTTCGGGTGAATCGACAACATGCCAGTGGTCTGCGAGACACCGGTGCAACCCTTACCCTGGCACAGCCCCATCTTATCCCCTCGGCTGCTTCAACCGGGTATTCGGTGGCGTCAGAGTCACTGGCGGCAATGTGTATCGAATCCCTACGGCCCGCGTTCATCTAGTTTGGGGCACAAATGCCCGGGACGTGGAGGTCGGGGTCATGAAGAATCTACCGTCCGAGGTCCTACTTGGCAACGACCTGGGATTGCTGACCTCCACCTTTGAGGACCCTCATCCTGGCGGGGTATGCCCCGTTACCACCCGCAATCAAGCCCGGAAGGCTCCACCCACCGACTCTGAGGGGACCACGGTAAGCCAGACCAGACCAACACCCCACTTGGCCCTGACAACGCCCCTGCCCTGACCTGGGACTCCCCGACGGACTTTGCCCAAGCCACCCGGGACGATATTACCCTTGCCCCATACTGACAACAAGCAGGGAGGGACCCGGGAGGGTTAGGGGAGGTGAGATTTGCCTGGGACCAAGGGAAGCTGTACAGGACATCGGGGGGAACGAGCCAGGGAATAGACCGAGTACCCCACAGGCAGCTGGTAGTGCCGGCGAAATATCGGCGCGATCTGTTAAGGATCGCGCATGATATTCCCCTTGCGAGCCATCTCGGGCACCGGCGGACATTGCACCGTCTGACCCAGAGCTTATTTTGGCCCGGATTATCAGGGGAAGTTAGGGACTACTGTCGGATGTGTGGGGTATGCCAACGAGTAGGGAAGCGGGGGACGCCAAGAAAGCTCCCCTGAGACCATTGCCCATAGTGGGAGAACCTTTTAGACGGGTGGCGGTGGATCTGGTAGGACCCTTGGCAGTGCCTAGCCCTATGGGCAAGAAGTATATCTTGACCGTAGTGGACTACGTCACCAGGTACCCCGAAGCCATGGCCCTCCGGGATATCCACGCAGAGACCGTTGCCGGAGCTTTGCTGCAGAGCTTCTCCAGGTTGGATTTCCCCAGAAATCCTGTCTGACCAGGGCACACAATTTACGGCCGAGGTGACCCAGCAGCTCTGGAGGCTGTGCGGGATTAAACCCCTGTACAGCTCCCCTTACCACCCGCAGACCAACGGGCTCTGCGAGCGGTTCAACGGGACCCTCAAGCAGCTTCTCCGCACTTTTACCATGTCCCATAAGGACTGGGAACGCCATCTGCCCCCCTTCTGTTCGCGTACTGGGAGGTACCCCAAGGAACCACAGGCTTTCTCTCCTGTGAGCTACTGTACGGCCGGAGAGTCCGCGGCCCCTTGGACTTGCTCCGGGAGCACTGGGAAGGTGCACTGGCCGAGGAGGGGACCTCGACCATAGATTATGTGCTTGAGTTTAGGGACCGGCTGCAGGAATTGACCGCCCTGGTATGGGACAATCTCCAAGCGGCCCAAACCAAGCAGAAGAGGTGGTATGACCGGTCGCTAGGGACCGCACCTTCCAGATAGGGCAGAAAGTGTTAGCACTCCGACCGGTCAAACAAAATAAGTTGCAGGCAGCCTGGGAAGGACCCTACAAAATCATAGAAAAGATCTGCGATACCACCTTCACCGCAGCTAGATGCTCAGATGAAAGGATACACAGAACCTTTCATGTGAACATGCTAAAACCGTTTTTCGAAAGGGAAGAGGCAGTAGCCGCCATCTGCACGCCAGACGCGGGGGATCTGGAGGATCTCCCCCTGCCGGTACTGCCCGGGGATCCAAGCGCCCAGGGGATAACCGATGTCTGGCTGGGCGAGGGGCTCACCCCCCGCCACAAGGAACAGGCTCAGCATGTGCTACAGAAGCACCGAGACCTGTTCTCATCCCGTCCCGGCTACACCTCCGTAGCCCTGCATCGGGTCGATACCCAGAGTCAAGCCCCTTTGCAGCAGACGGCGTACCAAATCCCCGATGCAGTGAGAGACGGGATGCAGAGAGAGATCTGTGAGATGTTGGACTTAGGGGTAATAGAACCCTCTGAGAGCCCCTGGGCCTCCCCGGTGGTTCTAGTACCCAAGAAGGATGGCACTACCAGGTTCTGTGTGGACTATAGGAAGTTAAATGACCACACTGTCACTGACACCTACCCCATGCCCCGAGACGACGAACTCCTAGACCGGATTGCCCAGGGAAGCTTTCTCACCACCATTGACCTATGTAAGGGGTACTGGCAGATTCCCCTTGCCGAGGAAGGTGTGCCGAAATTGGCATTCATCACTCCGTTTGGCTTATGCCAATTTCGGGTTATGCCATTCGGGATGAAGAATGCCCCGGCCACTTTCCAACGCATGGTGGATCGGCTGCTAGACGGGATGCAAGACTTTACCAGCGCCTACCTAGATGACATAGCCATCTTCAGCAACACCTGGGAGGAACACTTACAACACTTACGGGCCGTACTGGACCGCCTTGACACCGCCGGTCTGACCATCAAACCAGACAAGTGCCACGTCGGCATGTCCGAGGTCCAGTACCTGGGCCATCGGGTGGGCTGCGGAAGGCAGCGCCCAGAACCCACCAAGGTTGAGGCTGTTGCCCAGTGGCCCACTCCCCGCAACAAGACCCAGGTGTTGGCTTTTCTAGGTACGGCAGGATACTACCGCCGCTTCGTCCCCAACTACAGCGCCATTGCCAAACCCCTGACTGACCTGACCCGGAAGAACCTTCCCCGACAGGTACTGTGGTCCCCGGAGTGTGAAGAAGCCTTCCAGCAGCTCAAGTGAGCCCTGGTGGGAGCCCCCGTGTTGACTGCTCCTGATTCCACCAAACGTTTTGTTGTCCACACAGACGCATCTATGTTCGGAGGTGCAACTCGACATTGGCAATGCTGCAGCATCTGCACAAGCAGCAGAGGGCCATCAATGAGTACCTGTGTGAGTAGGGCACAAGGACAGGTTCAGGTCAACTTGGTTTCCCCCATGCAGTGGCTGATGATCAAGGATGCATGCACTGTACTGTCACCATTTGAGGAGGCAACGAGGATGGTGAGAAGGGACAGTGCATGCACCAGTAACACAATTCCTTTAGTGTTCCTGCTGGAGCGCACTCTGCGGGGAATTATAGATGTGGCACTAGAGGCATAGCAGCGGGAGGAAGAGGAGGACTTCCCTAGCTCTCAAGGACCAAGTCTCTACGCAAACAGCTTTCCTGCGGGTCCTCAGATCAGACAGGAGGAGGATGAGGAGGAGAAGGAATATTTTAGTTGTGGGGGCATTGAAGGTGGGGATTCCTCAAGGGAGGGTTTTGTGTCCCCAGAAACCCAAGGACTAGTACGTGGCTGGGAGGAGGTAGTGCACAATACGTTCATCCTTAGCGACCAAGAACACTCAGAAGCTAATGCCACCTCCAACCTATGTTGCATGGGCTCCCTTTTCCTGCAAAGCCTGCTAAAGGACCACAGGATTCGTGCTATCAAGGAGAGGGATCATTACTGGTTGGCAACCCAGTACAAGGGTAAGGTTGCAGAGCTCATCCTGCCCTCGCAGAGGGAGGACAGGATGAAACAACTTGAGGAGGCTCTAAAGTGACACTTGTGTAACACCTTTCCAGGCACTGGTAGGTTACCAAGTGATGACACAGGTGCTTCTGAGGCTGCGGTTTATAAGAGGAAGAGTGGTTAAGGGGGCCGCTTGACTGATGCCTTTTCCAATTTTTTTAGTCCACGATGCCCAGGGACATCAAATGTAGGCACCCATTGCCAGTGTCTTCACCATATGGTGCAGGACTACCTAGGGGCAAGGGCAGACCTGGATACCTTTTCAACAGATGATCCACTGGCCTACTGGGTGTTGAGATTGGATCACTGGCCAGAACTTAGCCAATATGCTATGCAGCTACTAGGTTGCCCTTCATCTAGCGTGCTTTCTCAAAGGATGTTAAGTGCCGCTGGAGGATTTGTCACAGACAAAAGAGTGCGTCTGTCCACCAACTCTGTAGACTGGCTGACGTTTATAAAAATGAATCAGTCCTGGATCAGCAGCTATCACTCCCCTGATGCTGATGTAACTGAATAGATCGGGGATCTCTTCTGCATTCCCAAAACCTTCCCCACTGCACTCTTCCACAGTACCTCAGATGGGTTACGTTGTGAAGGCACTAGCTGGCACCAAAGGCCCAATTTTAATGCACCTGTTGTTACTTTCATCCGAAGCCTGCATACGTTTCACCATAATTTAACCAAAAAATTACTAAACTTGTTCAGCGTGTCCTAAAACGTCTCCTCTTTTCCTACAGGCTGACGCCCCAAGCAGTTGTTTATGAATAGATTAAAGGAAAACCATTTACCGTCATTTGAAATGTAATATTTTTCTTTTTAAATGTTTCTATACACCCTACAAATCCGCCACTTCACGGGCAGATTATGGGGACCTCCTAGGGATGATATTTGAAGGAATTTTTTGTTTTTATTCTTAACCTTTATGTCATGGAAAAATCACTGTTCCTTTAAAAACGTTTTTTTATAACCTTTCTGTCCATGTTTCCTGTCCCCAAGGGCACTACCTGGACCCCCATACACCTTTTAATGGCAAATATCTTGCATATATGCCCTCTTGGAGGGCACTCTAAAATTCGAACTTTCAAATCCCATTGACTTGCATGGAGTTTGAATCGTGTTCGTGTTCGAATGCAAACTTTTTCAAATGAACGTGTTCGAATGAGAACCGAACACGGGGCTGTTTGGCCCATCACTAATCTCAATGTGTCCTTCCTGGTAAAATTACTTTCTCAAAAAAAAATTGCGATGAAAATCGGATTTCCTGTTGTCCAGACTGTGCAGCAAGTCACATGGAGAAGAATATCTTTATAAAGTTGTTTTTCTTGCTAGTTACCCCAGTCGAGGTGCTCGGAGCGTTGCCTCCCAGGATACAGAAAAGCCCCCAGAGGAGGATATCACGCCTGCTGCTATGACTGTATCCCGTGCTCCGAGGGGGAAATATCCAATGAGACGGGTAATGTCAGCGACGTGCACGACACACGTCACATTCAGTTATTCGTAACAAAAGAATATTGTTTACAAATATTAGAACATTAAAACATGTAGTTCCAGCTTTGGACGAGTTTGCATATACTATAAGATCAATACGTACAATAGTCTGTACTGTACCTGCGATCACATCTAATTCCAGACAAGGTGTGATAAAATAAACTGTAACACCTTCACCCACCTCACAGATCAGAGGACTAGTTATTAGACCAGGTGTCCTTTTACCGACTTGTCAATGACTATTGCACCACTGAGTTGAATGTAAAAAGGTGACTATTGTGCCACATCCCTTCATGTGACGCAGAAATCCTTCTGTTTCCATTAATCATTTTGTCCAGATTCACCTCATTACAAAATTAAAGTAAAATTTTGGCAAAAAATAATATTAAGAGATAATAAATAACAGTATCAACCATTACAAAATACATCATGGAATAATGGTTTCTTCTTGCCGTATTCCTATCACCTGGAACATTAGATTGTAGTTTCTGTCCATCATTCCTGAGTCCAGTTATGACGTTTCCAATCCCATCATGTTAAAGTTATGTATCTTATAATGTGCAGATGTTGGTGACTTCGGTGTTACAGGACATTCTGCCGGCAGAGCTTCTAATGATGCTCCATCACCATTTCCCATTCACCATCTATACTCAATGGGCAGTCCATAGGACTCCATTGAATTTCTGCTCTGCGGGTCACATGACTGGCAGGATCTCGCCTCGCGAGATCCAGCAGGTCAGTGTAGTGATTCGCAGAGGGAGACTGGGGGACTTTTCCCCCCAGTCTCCACCTGCTCCCTGTGACCAGAGGGGGCGGTTGGAGCCGCCGTTCTCGCCGTGGGATGGAAGGTGAGTATGTGCTTTATTTGGATGGACTTCTAGCTGGTGCTGATGGATTCTGCAGAAGTGGAATCCGTTAGCACCAAATCCTGGCTGTGGTTAACTTTCGGATTAACCGCAGCTGGACGGTAAATTAGCGTTAGGATTACAATGTACGAACGCTAATTAACACTTTGCGCTCCCCATGTTAAGTATACGCAGTGCAAAGTACAATAACCTCGCGCTGAAAAGCACAAGATTCCAATCTTGGTATCACCAATTTTTTAACCTGTTAGCGTTTGGATTGTAATAATATACGCCCACGTTAGGACCACCAATACTGACGTTAACACTCACACAAGTGAAAGCTAACGTTAGCGTGAATAATGTAATAGTGCCCATAGTTTATGGAGTTGTAAGTTTAAACAGCTCTGTGTACGTTAGCACCATCTTTGTAATACCGCCCCATGTGTGGCAGCATCACATGGATTTCACACATTTTGCGTCACACGCCATGTCCCTGTATGTAGAATCACAGCTTAATTTTCTCTTCTTCATCCTATATCATCATCATTATCAGCATTCAGCATCATGACATCATATTTGTCTTTGTTTCAGATAGTAACAACTGCCTCAAGTGTCCGGAAGACGAATGGCCAGATCAGAGACGCATTATCTGTATTCCTAAAACATACGAATTCTTATCCTATGAACATGATGTTATGACCGTCTTATTCTCCGTCTTTTCCATATTATTCTCTTTTCTAACTATTTTCATTCTAATAATCTTCATTTTATTCATGAAAAGTCCAGTTGTGAGAGCAAACAATCAGAACCTCAGCTTCCTCCTCCTGGTGTCCATCATGCTGAGCTTCCTCTGTGTCTTCCTGTTCCTCGGTCGTCCTGTGGATATAACATGCAAGCTGCGTCAGACCACTTTTGGGACCATCTACTCGGTGGCTTTGTCTTCTGTACTGGCCAAGACGATCATTGTTTGTATTGCGTTCAAAGCCACCAAACCGGGCAGCATCTGGAGGAAGTGGGTGGGAGTCAGAACATCTCATTATGTTGTCATAATATGCTCCTCGATACAGGTTGTGATTAATGTGATCTGGTTGTCCCTCTGCCCTCCTTTCCAGGAATATGATAAGTTTTCAGACCCCGGGAAGATCATCATCCAGTGTAATGAAGGCTCCGTCACTGCCTTTTATTCTGTATTGGGTTACATGGGGATTCTGGCCGCTGGGAGTTTTCTTCTGGCTTTCATGGTGAGGACATTACCGGAAAGTTTTAATGAAGCCAAGTACATCACCTTCAGCATGCTGGTGTTCTGCAGTGTCTGGATCGCCATGGTCCCGGCATATCTGAGCACCAAAGGGAAGGACATGGTGTCTGTAGAGGTCTTTGCCATATTGGCTTCCAGCGCTGGGTTACTGAGTTGTATTTACTTCCCAAAATGTTACATTCTGTTAATGAAGCCAGAGATGAACAATAGGAAACAATTACTGGGGAAATTATAATTCTGGTTTTATGTGTTTGTTATGAAATGAATCAACATCATCCTCTCACACACAGAGATACACATACAGCTACACACACACAGAAAGATCTACACACACCATTTTTAACCAGTAGACCCATTTTCTTTCATATAGATTGAAAGTGATTCACTTTAGGGCAAAATGTTTGACCAGATTAAGAATTCTGGGCTATAAAGACCTAGGGCCTGTCGAGATATATATTCAGTAAGAAACTTATACGAGATACAAATATCAATCGTTTATATTTCCTAGAAATTCTCCTAAATTCTTTTAATTGTCTGTGCTTTGCTTTGAAGAATACACTAATTAATAATCGGATAAAAACACACAGTCATGGCTAAAATTGTTGGCACCCCAGACATTTTTCCAGAAAACCAAGTATTTCTCACAGAAAAGTATTGCAGTAACACATGTTTTGCTATACACATGTTTATTCCCTTTGGGTTTATTGGAACAAAACAAAAAAGGGAGGAAAAAAAGCAAATTGGACATAATGTCACACAAAACTCCAAAAATGGTCTGGACAAAATTATTGGCACCCTTTCAAAATTGTGGATAAATAAGATTGTTTCAAGCATGTGATGCCCCTGTAAACTCACCTAGGGCAAGTAACAGGTGTGGGCAATATAAAAATCACACCTGAAAGCAGATAAAAAGGAGAGAAGTTCACTTAGTCTTTGCATTGTGTGTGCCACACTAAGCATGGACAACAGAAAGAGGTGAAGAGAACTGTCTGAGGACTTGAGAACCAAAATTGTGGAACAATATCAACAATCTCAAGGTTACAAGTCCATCTCCAGAGATCTAGAATTTCCTTTGTCCACATTGCGCAACATTATCAAGAAGTTTGCAACCCATGGCACTGTAGCTAATCTCTCTATGGGTGGACGGAAGAGAAAAATTGATGAATGGTTGCAACGCAGGATAGTCCGGATGGTGGATAAGCGCCCCCAAACAAGTTCCAAAGAAATTCAAGCTGTCCTGCAGGCTCAGGGAGCATCAGTGTCAGCGCGAACTATCCGTCAACATTTAAATTAAATGAAACGCTATAGCAGGAGACCCAGGAGGACCCCACTGCTGACACAGAGACCTAAAAAAGCAAAAGCCAAAATCCTTCTGGGAAAACGTCTTGTGGACAGATGAGACCGAGATAGAGCTTTTTGGCAAAGCACATCATTCTACTGTTTACCGAAAATGGAATGAGGCCTACAAAAAAAGGAACACAGTACCTACAGTGAAATATGGTGGAGGTTCAATGATGTTATGGGGTTGTTTTGCTGCCTCTGACACTGGGTGCTTTCAATGTGTGCAAGGCATCATGAAATCTGAGGATTACCAAAGGATTTTGGGTCGCACTGTAGAGCCCAGTGTCAGAAAGCTGGGTTTGCATCCGAGATCTTGGGTCTTCCAGCAGGACAATGACCACAAACATACATCAAAAAGCACCCAGAAATGGATGACAACAAAGCGCTGGAGAGTTCTGAAGTGGCCAGCAATGAGTCCAGATCTAAATCCCATTGAACACCTGTGGAGAGATCTTAAAATTGCTGTTGGGAAAGGCGCCCTTCCAATAAGAGAGACCTGGAGCAGTTTGCAAAGAAAGAGTGGTCCAAAATTCCGGGTGAGAGGTGTAAGAAGCTTATTGATGGTTATAGGAAGCGACTGATTTCAGTTATTTTTTCCAAAGGGTGTGCAACCAAATATTAAGTTAAGGGTGCCAAGAATTTTGTCCAGCCCATTTTTGGAGTTTTGTGTGACATTATGTCCAATTTGCTTTTTTTCCTCCCTTTTTTTGTTTTGTTCCAATACACACAAAGGGAATAAACATGTGTATAGCAAAACATGTGTTACTGCAATACTTTTCTGTGAGAAATACTTGATTTTTTGGAAAAATGTCTGGGGGCCAACAATTTCGGCCATCACTGTATATATATTTATTACGTATACAAAAAAGTTTCAAATCTCATATCATAAACAAAGATTCATAAACAACCTCATCCATCAGCACATAGACACTAGCTTCCCAATATATATATCTCCAGTTAGTAACTGCATATATGATTAATATCATTTACTTTATCAGTTAGTAACTATACACAAATAGTTAATAAACATTTCTGCTTAACAAAAACAATTAACATGTATTTCCCAGCAAACCAATGTTTAACAAGTTATATCTTGTAGAGATATATGTATCTCTCTATGCTACATGGATCAACAAAAGATGAGCTATTACTTATTCTATTTCTAGAATGATAAGTAATAAAAACTTATTTAGTGAATCCTCCCCAAATAGAGAATTAAGCTTCTAATCTTCTGCTTTTTATATTGTAGTTATATAATTCCTTGCTTATTAATTTCAATCACAGTAACTTCCAAATTCAATATATATATATATATATATATATATATATATATATATATATATCTTTGTATTTCACTTTGCAACAATTTCTTTAGGATAAAATCCTTATATCCGATTCTTCTTCATATCTCTATCTGCAGAATAGAAATATTTTAGAGATTCCGGATCTAACAGTAATCTGAGATATCTCAGTCTATCTATTGCAAGAAATACTCCAGATATATATAATTACATTAACTTTAATTTGCTTTCATACATTACCTGTCCAATCTGGATTCAAATTACAGCAGCAATATTCTTTAATTGTTTTGGAATATGTGAAAATTATCAATGTCAGATAATCTCTTATCTGGCCTCCCTCTGTCCCGCCTCTCCCCCCTACAATCCATCCTGAACGCCTCCGCCAGGCTAATTCACCTCACCCGCCGCTGTGTCTCTGCCGCTCCCCTCTGCGAGTCCCTTCACTGGCTCCCCATCCACTGCAGAATTAAGTTCAAATACCTTATCCTTACCTACAAAACCCTCACTAACTCAGCTCCCCACTACCTGTCCTCACTAATCACCAAATACACCCCAGCCCGCTCCCTAAGGTCAAACAGTGGCCTGCGCCTAGCTTCTCCCCGCATCACCTCTTCCCATGATAGACTGCAGGACTTCTCACGCGCAGCCCCCACTCTCTGGAACGCTCTCCCTCGTACTGTCAGACTTTCCCCTAACTTCTCTTCCTTCAAACGCTCCCTGAAAACATTCCTATTTAGGGAAGCCTACCACCCAACTCACTGACGCAACCATCAATCACTCTCACCTTGCAGTCCTCTCCTCCTGTTTCCAACCCCAACCCTCCTAGATTGTGAGTTCCTACGGGAATAGGGCCCTCATCTCCTCCTGTACTGTTTGTCAAATGTTGTTCAATGTATTGTATTGTAACCCTGTCTATACTGTGCCTATTGTACAGCGCTGCGGAATATGCTGGCGCTTTATAAATAAAGAATAATAATAATAATAATTCAATGCATGTGAGTTAGAGGTGTGGTTCTAATTAAGTGATATGTAATATCTTGAATGCATTGTGTGTTGGAATGATCTGCAATCTGAATCAATGCATTATCATGTCCTAGGATGATCTGCCTGACTGCCTTATGTCCTGGAAATCTCCTCTACAATGAACAGTACAGATCCAGTTATAGTCAATTTGACGTCACTGAAAATCTACCCCTTTCATTTAAATATTATTTTCTCTATAAATCTAATATTTACTATGCCTCAAGAGGGCAGTGTTGCTCTTCAAATTAATTCCACAATTTAATTTTAATATATCTTATCTCAGATCAAAGGTCAATCTGTCTTAACAAAGACCCTATATTCAATCCTAGACTTTGGATCTCTCCAGTCAAAATTTAATTAATATATCTACTCCTCTCAAAACTCAGCTAAATTCCTTTCTAGTTAAAATCAACAGAAATTCTATTCTTCAGTAATTATACCGTTTACCAGTTATACTCTACAAATATTTGGAGCATCTATTTCCTACTGTAAATATAATAAAATATATATTGATAAGAATATATTTTGTGAATATAATTATACACTTGCAAAGAGATTTTAAAAATTTGTTTCTATAGCCAAAAAGAAAAATATTTTTAATTCAAGGACTTGTTAAAACAAACCAATAAATTTAATTGTGACATGTCTGGCACTTAGCTCAGCATTATATCAAATAAAGACATTTTATCGTCTATAACATCATGTCTGGCATTTATAGAAACCCTCATAACTCTTAAGGTTCATCTAGCCGTGAACTGTTAAAAAAAAAATCTCTGTCCATTTCTAAAACTAGGTGAAAATTGAAAAAGAAAAGACTTTACATTAAAACAAGATGGCTACAGGCATCCATTTTAATTTTCCATTATAATATACCCGACAGGCCACATTACCTTCTTCTTACAAACGTTCGTGCTCGCCTGAGTGAACGTTAACGTTAGCCCTTGTGGCCCTAGCGCAGGCCGACCATATTACAATCCAAACGCTAATGGTATCTTGTGCTTTTCAGCGTGAGGTTACTGTACTTTGCGCTCCCTATGCTTAACATAGGGAGCGCAAAGAGTTAATTAGCATTAGCATTACAAAGTCCTAACGCTAATTACCGTCTGGCTGCAGTTAACCTGAAAGTCAACCACAGCCAAGACCTGGTGCTAACGGATTCCGCTTCTGCAGGATCCGTCAGCACCAGCAGAACCCCCCCCAATAAATTGCATACTCGCCTACTATTCCACGGCGAAGTCCACAGCTCCATCCACCTCCTCTGTCCACTGGGAGCAGGGTGAGATTGGCAGAAAAAAGTCCCCCAGTTTCCCTCTGCAGATCACTATGCCGACCTGCCGGATCTCGCGTGGCAGGTGATGTGACCGGCGGCGTCTGCCTCAATGGATTCCTATGGACTCCAAGAAGTGGATGCTTGCGGGGGCGCCGCTTATTGCTGCCGCGCGCATCCTGCAGTTTAGCGCCATATTATGACGCAGGCAGCTTTTCTAGCGCCTTGTCAGAGATTATTAATCAGATAAGAAACTTATACGAGATGTAAACAACAACAAATGTATCTTGTTTGTATTTCTCAGGTCTCCTAAGTTTGTTTTCAATTGTATATGCTTTGTTTTAAAAATATGACTACAAGTAACTGGATAAAAATATATGTATATTTATTACGTATGCAAAAAGATTTAACTCACAACGATCAAGGATATATAAACAACAATATCATCCATCAGCACACAGATTTCTAGCTTTTACCATATATTATCCTGTTAGTAACTATACATAGATGGTTAGTTCAGTTTAATAAACATCCTGCTTAAAGAAAACAATTAACATATATTTCCCAGCAAACCAATATTTAAAACAAGCTAGTATCTTGTAGATATATATGTATATCTGGAGAAATGAGGGGGGAAACCCTCTAAGGGTGCCTCCCTTTGGAATCTGTGTGTCTGCTCAGGGTGTGCTGCTGCCTAAATGAGGGTTTAGGGTGATGCTATGCTATATCACCCCTGGATTGGATAATGTGTATAAGGATACCCTCTGTCAGGCGCTTCTCCCTAGTGTTCCGAGTGTGAAGCCCAGGCGTAAACCTATAAGTTATCAGAGTGTCCAGATGTTGACACTAGCAGAAAAATGTACAATGCAACAATATTGCGTACAGATTAGTACGGGTAGGCAGATTATATGATGCAGTGTTGCTGCATGTGGAAGTCACATTCATTGAAGTCCTGGACTTAGCTGTGTGCGGTCTGTTCCTAGTCAAGCTCTGACCAAGTTTTCCTCTAGGTTTTTCTTGTCATGTTCCTCGCTTATCCTCTGCTGTATTCTGCACTACCAATATGAGAGGATACGTGGAGCCTGTACACAAGGACCGAGGAGATAGCTGAGGAAAGAAGGGATTCGGTCACCTATATGGACTGAAAGAGCGCAGAGTCTTGAGCTAAAACGTTATTTGGCTCTGAACCACGTAAGTGAGAAGTGATATTTTCTTCTTCACCCTGTTTCTAACAGTACGCACTATTGCTTGGCCTGTCTCTACCTTGTGTCTTCTGAGGTCAAAAGAAGAAAAGGGCAGCAGCGACAGAAGAATTGAACATCTTATGTTAAGATCCCTGATTTAAACAGATCGGCGATACCCCCACATTGTGATTACCTTGAAAAGGACAAGCGGTACCTTGGATATCCAGGAGAATTATCTCTCCCATAAGGTCATCACCAGACAATCATCCACATATCGATGCATTAAGGAAAATGCACTATTTCTGTTTGATCTACTCCGGACTGTATAAGCTTAGAGACTCATATCGTCTGCAGCCAGGACACAGAAATAGATTGTGATCCACCCTATAATTATTGCATTCTGCCACAAGAGGGCAGTATACCCTGTGGCGTTACTAGAATACCTATTTCTAAGTATTAATTCCGTGTTTTAAACGACCAATATTTCCGTATGTGACTGAGCAACACTGCATCATATAATCTGTCTACCCGTACTAATCTGTACACAATATTGTTGCATATATGTATATCTCCTTGTGCTACCTGGATCTACAAAAGACGAGCTATTATTTATTCTATTTTTAGAATATAAGTACAAACTTATTTAGTGGATCCTCCCCTAATAACGAGAATTAAGCTTCTAAACTTCTGCTATTTAAATTATAGGTTATATAATCCCTTCTTATTAAATCATAATAGCTCTTCCAATTTCAGTATATATTAATGCAATAAATACATTAGGAAAACTAATATCCTTATATACCAGACTTCTTATTATATTTCTATACTGCAGATTAGAAATATTTCAATGGTCTGATCTAGCCATAATCTGAGATAAATCTCAGTCTATATACCCATTGCAATACACACTGGTATATATATATAATTGTTTATCTCTTTTAAACTAATTCCACTTAAATTTGCTTTCCATACATTACCTGTTACAAAATCTGGTTTCAAGCGTTTCTGCAGTCTTCTTAGTCATCAGTGGATATAATGAATTTTGGAGAGTTTGAGAATATGTGATATATTATAAAATGTTAGAAATTTGTTTGTATTTTACAGGGTTATTCACATTCGGTGACTTTTCGTTCTCTTCAATTCAGTTCCTTTTGCCGATCCCATTTCGGTGACCCTGCGGTGTATTCAGCAAGCACCACAGGGTCCCCAAATTACAGGGAAAAGCTACCGCAAACCCTCAAAAACAAACTGCAAAACCCAGTGAATGCACGCCGAAAACACTCAAAAACATCTGGATTAACCTGCCGAAAACCACAGAAAAACCCGAGCAGGAGCCGATCATCCACAGCGAAGCCGCCGGAAAAAGCCGAGAAAGCCGAGACCACAGAGTGAAGTGAATAAATTAGGAAAACAGTTTGCATGAATGTTTTTATTATTATTCTTTATTTATATAGCGCCAGCATATTCCGCAGTGCTGTACAATAAGCACAGTATAGACAGGGTTACAATACATTGAACAACATTTGACAGACAGTACAGGAGGAGATGAGGGCCCTATTCCCGTAGGAACTCACAATCTAGGAGGGTTGGGGTTGGAAACAGGAGGAGGGGACTGTAAGGTGAGAGTGATTGATGGTTGTGTCAGTGAGTTGGGTGGTAGGCTTCCCTAAATAGGAATGTTTTAAGGGAGCGTTTGAAGGAAGAGAAGTTAGGGGAAAGTCTGACAGTACGAGGGAGAGTGTTCCAGAGAGTGGGGGCTGCACGTGAGAAATCCTGCAGTCTATCATGGGAAGAGGTGGTGCGGGAAGAAGCTAGGCGCAGGTCACTGTTTGACCTTAGGGAGCGGGCTGGGGTGTATTTGGTGATTAGTGAGGACAGGTAGTGGGGAGCTGAGTTAGTGAGGGTTTTGTAGGTAAGGATAATGAAGGAAAAGGAATCCTCAGACCACCATCTGCTAACCTATAAGAAGGACCCTATAAGTAGTTAAATAACACCCCATGAATTATAATATTAATAGATAAATTAAGGTTTAAATATAAGAAATAGTTTTAAGATAAATTGATAATCAACAGCATTATAGGATTAAGTTTCACTTCTCAATAAGTTTCTATTTCTCTGAAATGACAAAAGTGCTGATGGCTAGCAGTTTGCAAGAAATCACATGTCTCGGGCCACGGGACTGTCCAGAAATGCGTCACCAGACCTGTATTGAAACTGGCCAATGAACTATGCTATGTTTTGAAATGTTAACCAATGAAATAAAGAGACAATGTTTTGTTACAAGCATAAAATGTGTGTCAAAACAGAAAAAAAGGCAGAGAGAAAGTGCCAGACTAAGATAAATGCCTCGTGTGTTTTCTTTGAAGGATTTCTCTCTCCCTGCGCAGAAGGAGAGTTAACTCAAGGTGTGCCTAAGACAGGGTCTTAGGGGTTAAAGGACGGACAATTGGAGGCGATTATTCTCTTCAATCTGGAGGCACTGCTGACATGAACGGTCACCCCTCGTCCTGGTGAGTATATTGTCTTGTCTGGACGAGGGCAATGACAACGTTTATCTCGAACTAAAATTAGTTGTCCATGTCCTATAGTGTATCAGGGATACAAATTAAAAGAAAACGTTGCCAGGGGCCGTTTATTTAAAGAAGGAGTAGGTCAGGGACCACACTCATAGAAGGGACATTATATGTCCAATTGATCACACCTTGCGTTAACCCTCATAAAATGTATAGAGTATAAGAATATTAAAGTGTTAAGATTCACTGTTGAACGATCTGTAAGGTAAGACAGACGTCCCTCAGTTGTGATAATAGAGTAAATTATATAAGTTCTTTCTTTCTTGTCCTACTCTTAAGGCAGAATTGGTCATGGCTGCCTGAAACCAGTTAACCCGTAGACGCTCGGGTCAGTGACTTTCTCACGTTTTGGGAAGACGCACGGATTTTTTTCCCATGGGAGTCGAGCACTGTGAGAAAACTATCCCTTTATATTTCTTTCCTCTTGATACTAAAATATTGTAATAGATTATCTGTTTTCTGATATTGAAACTTGTACTGGAAACAATGGGTACACAGAGCAGTAAGATAAAAGAATACCCCCTTCCTTTGGTGGGAGAAACATGCAAGGAATATGTAGCAAGGGTAGGAGGAACAGATTACTATCTTGTTAACCCTTGGGTGGATAATATGGCAGGTTGGACAGAGGCAGTTGGGAGCTGTGACCCATTTCCCAGACAAGGAGATAACAATCCATTTCATATGGACATGGTCAAGGGCTTATGTCTTGATGACACCGAGGCATGGCCCCACTATGCAGGAGACCCTCAATGGGATATGAAATACATGCGTTTGGGAGGAGAGCAGTGGCTAATATCGGCAGGATACTGGTTTAATAGAGCCAACAAACAATGCAAGAAACCAAGTCCAGATGGTCTAAATAGCGAAAGATTACATCAAATAGAATTAAGCATACCACGAAGAAAACAGGAAGTCCCACGAGCGGACTGGGGCCCCCGCCCCCCTCCCTCTTACAAATACTCAATGTATCCTTCACTTGCTGGTTTCCAAGACACCGAAATACTCGGTGCTGTTGCTGCAATCGAATGTACATCGTCAGCCCCTAGTAAACCACAAATAGAAGATACTAAGGACACAAATATGATAGACGAGAAAATTGCAGAAGAAAAAGAGGAAGATATAAAAAGTCCGATCCCTAAGATCAATACACGCACACAAACAGGAACAGAGATAAAACCTCCCGAATTTTACACATTTTTACGCTGAGAACAGAAACACTTTCCGTTTATGACAGTAGGAGATAAATTGCTCAAAAAGGCTATAGAAATAGAAGATATTAATAGAATTCTTAAACATTGTCCAAAGAAAAGGAGGATGGACTACGTCCTATGATTGACCAGTTTCTACAGGATGGCATCCTGGAACCTGTAGTCTCCCCCTTCAGTACCCCAATTAACCCTGTACGCAAACCAGATGGTACAGTGCGGTTTGTACAAGATCTACGTGCCATTAACTCCCTTGTCATCCCCATTGCACCAATAGTCCCGGACATTACAACGTTACTCTCATCCATTCCAGCGACACATACACATTTTTCTGTAATTGACCTGAAGAATGCATTTTTTAGCATCCCTATACATCCGGAAACGGCATTACTGTTCGCATTCACATTTGAAGGCACCCAATTTACATGGAAAAGGTTACCTCAGGGGTACGTTGACGCCCCGGTGGTCTACAGTATTGTACTGCAGGCCACTCTGAAATCCTGGCACCCCAGCCATGGTTCTGTCCTGCTGCAATACGTGGATGATCTCCTCGTATGCAGTCCATCAGAGGAGCCTGCCGGGAGGATGGTAAATCACTTCTTAGATGGTTACAGGAATGTGGGCACAAGGTCTCCCTTAAAAAAATGCAGTGGTGTCAAACGCAAGTTGAATATTTAGGGTTTGTTCTCAGACAGGGGGAATGGAGCATCAGTCAGAAGAGAGTCCAGTCTGTCACGGGCCTGGTCAACCCGAAAACTAAGAAGGACATTGCTGTCATTCTTAGGCATGATAAACTATTGCAGACAGTGGATCCCTGACTGCTCCTACTACTATAACATTCTGAGACAAGCCACCCTGTTGGGTCAATCCAATATGATAACGTGGTCTAATGAAATGTTAAATGCCTTTAAGGTTCTCAGGAATGCAATGATGACAAGCCCCGCGCTAGGCCTCCCTGATTATGTACTTCCATTTCATCTGTTTGCAAGGGACAATTGTAAAACCATGGCCGGGGTACTGACGCAAGAACATGGGGGCCGGTTGCGCCCCGTAGCATTTTTCTCAAAGATTCTGCAGTAACGGTACAAGGGATGCCGGCCTGTTTGTGTGCCCTGGCAGCATGTGCAATGGCCGTTAGTATGCCAAGCCAATACACACTAGGGTACGAAACTCACCTACACACAACCCATGATGTTTTATCTTTACTTAAGGGCATACATACACAGCACATGTCATCACAGCGCTTTAGTGGATATGAACTCACACTGCTAAGCAACCCTGCACTGCACATAGAATACAGTTCAAGTGTCTCTGGTCCAGCACCAATCTTAAACGCTTTACTGGGTCTTAAGAATCCCTCAGATACCATCCCACTCGAACATGACTGTGCTCTCTCCATTGAGTCTGAAACTGCACCCCGCCCTGATCTCATGTCAACACCTGTTCCGGACGCAGATGTCGTCTTTGTTGACGGCTCCTGTACCTGCCCCAATGACAACACTTATCATGCAGGCTATGCAGTGGTTCAACTCCCTGACACTGTTCTAGAGTCAGGGCCTGTACCCTACCAGTCTGCCCAGGCAGCAGAACTGATTGCATTAACACGAGCCTGCAGGCTCTATGCGGGTAGACCTGTCACGATATACACTGACTCCAAATATGCTTATGGTGTGGTCCGTGACCATGGGACGATATGGGAAAAGAGGGATTTGTGGCCGCAGATGGCAAGAAGATTTCCCATTCGACCCTGGTCACGGACCTCCTAGCAAGCATTCTTATGCACTCTCAGATAGCGGTATTACATTGTAGAGCACACACCAGAGCCTCAGATCCTATTGCAAAAGGGAATCATCTGGCTGACCAAGCAGCTAAACGAGCAGCACAACAGGACATAGCTAAACTAGTAATGCCGGTTTTGCGACCTCCCACAATGGATGGGGACCAATTGTTTTGTACCTTACAAAAAATATGCAACCACAGAAGAGCTAAAAGATTGGTGCTACCCCATTTTACAAAAAAAATTAAATACTGGCCTAATTACCAAAGATGGGAAACCCTGTATTCCCCAGAGTAGCGCTTCTCTTTTCATTGATCATTTTCATGGGGTAGGCCACAATAGTATCGCTATAACCATCACCTTACTCAGTCAGCATTTTTACATCCAGAATTTGCGCAGCCTGGTACGAGATTATGTCTCAAGATGTATTATATGCCTTAGGAATTACCCAAACAATCCACACAAGGTAGACCATCAACATCTAGACTACCACCCAACCACCCCCTTCACGCACCTACAAATAGATTTCACACACATTCCTCGGACAGAAGGTAAAAGGCAAGAACATGCTCTAGTCATCGTGGATATTTTCACGATGGCCTGAGGTATTTCCCACAAAGGCAGAAGATGCAAAAACTGTAGTGCGTATACTGACACGGGAGATAATCCCACGATGGGGAGTCCCGCTGCAGCTCAATTCCGATAAAGGCACAGCATTCATCTCACGTGTAATTTAAAACAGAAGAATCTGTATTCTGGGCGCCACCTAGTGGTTCCTTTCACAATTGTTCATATGTTGAGGGTTAATTAACCCCTCTAGACCTTTAAGAGCAGAAAAAAAGGGCAGCAATAAAACCGTAAATTGTGAATGTTTCTCACAGTAAATCAGCAGCTTGTCCGTTCACTCGGGCTTAACCCTAGAAACCCAGTTAGAAGCATAAATGGAGAAAAATGTGGCGGGACAGGCGCTTCCTTCACACTGACAGGGATGTCCTCACTTAAATGATAGTTCTCCCCTCTGTTGGATGAGTGTAAACCTCAAACAAAACAGAAAACAAAATAAAAATAATGGTGCAGTATGTCAAGGCAGTATACTATTAAAATAAAGATAAGAGGATTGCACTCACATGGTGTGGTGTCTTAGTATCAGACACCAGATGTTTATAGCGGCTGGCAGAATTATGGAAGGAACGCCAGACTTCCCTTGGTGGTGCTCCAACGTCTGTGGTGGTCCTCCAATCTTTGGGTACTCCAAGAGCCTTGATGTTATTTCAGTATCCGTTCCCCTGATCCTCAGCAGCGGTGTAGATCACAATCATGTGGGGTACAGCAGCCAGGAAACAGGAAGAATAGGGACAGCAAGCAAGGTATAATGGGATTTATTGGTATAAAATAATTAAAATAATCTTGGTACATCCAAACGCGTTTCGCGGTATGAAGCCGCTTCCTCAGTAGATGTCAATCTTCCTGTTTCCTGGCTGCTGTACCCCACATGATTGTGATCTACACCGCTGCTGAGGATCAAGGGAACGGATACTGAAACAACATCAAGGCTCTTGGAGTACCCAAAGATTGGAGGACCACCACAGACGTTGGAGCACCACCAAGGGAAGTCTGGCGTTCCTTCCATAATTCTGCCAGCCGCTATAAACATCTGGTGTCTGATACTAAGACACCACACCATGTGAGTGCAATCCTCTTATCTTTATTTTAATAGTATACTGCCTTGACATACTGCACCATTATTTTTATTTTTGTTTTCTGTTTTGTTTGAGGTTTACACTCATCCAACAGAGGGGAGAACTGTCATTTAAGTGAGGACATCCCTGTCAGTGTGAAGGAAGCACCTGTCCCGCCACATTTTTTCTCCATCTCACGTGTAAGTAAGAGTCTAGTCCGGGCTTTGCAGGTGGAATGGAAATACCACATTCCATGGCACCCGCAAAGTTCCGGGTTAGTCGAAAGAATGAACCGTTCGGTAAAGGACCGCCTTAGGAAAGCAACAGGGGGCACCTTTAAGAATTGGAAATTGGTACTCCCCATCATTCTGGCTGAAATCAGAATGGCGGTTAATAGGAACACAGGCTACTCCCCCTTCGAGATACTTATGGGCAGACCCTTTCCATTACCATGGTCTACAGGTAGGCTAACAGTGGAGCCAGGGGACTTAGAGCAGATAAGGGATGAATATGTTAGGCAGCTGATCTCAACCCTCGAGACAACCAGAGACAAAGTTATATTTAAGTCCCCTTTCTTTCAGACAAACCTACCCACCCATTTAATCCAGGAGACAAGGTGCTGGTAAAGCGGCTACAGAAAGGAAAAAGACCAGAGGATTTCGCCTATGGACCAGAGACCACGGTGGTAGCCGTAACCCGCACAGCTATACTGACAGAGGACAGCCCAGTCTGGATTCACGCCTCTCGAGTCAAGCAGATTCAACAAGGGACCCTCTCGAGTCAAGCGGATTCAACAAAGGACTCAACAAGGGGTACTAACGGGGGCAGCTAATAGCCCTGGCCTCCAACAAGGAGAAGATGACAACCAAGGATCCTTTTTGAAGAGTATGGAGACGCATGTGGGGGAAGAAAAGACTGAAACAATATGTTTACCCCCCCTTCGGAACATATGTCACAACCCCTATTGTCCACATCCCCTACCAGAAAGAACCCCAACCCAAACCATCACTGTCTGGCCACTGTTGTTTTTTTATTGTCCACCATTACTGGAGTATCTGCTTCCCCAGATGTAGGCATGACTATGTATAACGGGGTCACGACTTTCTGGTTCAATTCCTCCAGCACAACTGTAGCCACTTATGCTTTCGATTATTGCACCATAGGCTCATTCTGTGACAAACTATCAGGTGACCCGCGCCATAAAAAAACTAACTGAGCTCTCCGAAGAAATGAAACGTAACTCTGGTATAGATAACCCTTGGGATCAATACTTCGGGTGGTTTAAAGGGTGGAGACAGGCCCTGATACAACTAGGCATTATACTATTGTTAATTGTTCTTTGTATTGCAGTAATAGTCTATTGCCTAATGCCCTGTCTGAAACGAATGATGGCCAAGGGTAACCCCATCACCATGATGTACAGTACACCTCTGCCGTCCACTCCAAATGATTATGCAGAATATGTCCAACTCCGCCGAATAGCTAATCGGAAGTAAAATATACTGTAGGTTAGGAAGATAAATAGGCACTGGGAGACTGCCATGTGTTACCCGTTCCATGGCAGGTACCGCCCCCCTGGTTCTATATTGATCCACATGGGTACTGGGTCTCGCTCCCCAACCCGTACTAATTTACAGTAGATAGATGGAAAAAAAAAGATCAAATAGTATGATCATACTATGATTCTAAAGAGGGATTGAAGGAAAAGGAATCCTCAGACCACCATCTGCTAACCTATAAGAAGACCCTGTGATGAACTAGCCCAACACCCTCAGCCAGAAACAGGGGATCAGGACACTGTTATTCCATGAACTATGTGTTGTGCCGTTGCACCAACGATCCTGCCTTCTAGCTGACCGAAAAATGACCTGTAAATAAAAGTGTTGATTGTGTATAGATGCCGTTTCAAATTTGCCGCCAAATTTTGCCGCCTAAATTTGAATCAGACCATCTGGTCCCGAATCGGCAACGCCCCGATGCGCCTTAAAGCCAATGATACCTGTGGGGGCGGGCATGGGGTTTTCAAATGTGGAGCGCGGGGAAAGTATAAATACAGATGTGTCCTTAATAAAAGTTGTCTTTGGTTTGAGTTCATGCAGCTGCGTCTCGTGTCTCTGTTTGCCAAGCGTGCCTGACATCCCTCGTGGTTCAGCACCCGGACGAAATACAATTCTATCGTACGCCGCTGCTGTGCGATCCGAATACTCCTAGCCGACTGAACGTGTCCAGCTAACTACCGGGAGATCCGAGAATTCGTACCTTGCAACGTGTGGGCGTTTCGACCGCCGCACGATCCGACTCCTGCTGTCGAACGAATTAAGCTGTCTAGTGAGGGTGAGATCCGAACAGCTTGGTGCCGTGCCGCGGATGTTTCTTCGACCGCTGGGCGATACGAATACCCAGACGATCGATCGTCAACTAACTCGCTAGTGGAAGATCCGAATCTTCGCAGAATCAAGCCGTTCCGATCTACGACCGTAAAGGTCTGCGTACAGATCCGTGGCCAGCTGCTCGAGACGCTGAGTGACACTTCTCAGTAGTCGGGCTAGGTACACATCAAGGTCCCCTTGACTGCGTGGGTCATCCAGATCACAAAGACATACCCGGCCGCTCGAGACGCCGAGTGCCACAACCTTGGTAGTCGGGCCGGGGGAAGAATCAAAACGAAGGGGGAACACACCTGCAGATTAGAGCACACCCGCAGGCGGATGATAACATCAGGTTCCGTCACACTGGTGGCAGCGGTGGGATAGCTCTCTGCACCCCCCAAGAAGACCCGCAACATGTTGGTGTACGATCACTACACCAGGGACACCCTGCGTGTCATGATGGAGGACCGGGAGGAACGCCGGGTAACAAAAAGAAGAAAACCATAATTAAGAACTGACCAGGATGGATCAGAACAGGGCGACGACACCCGTGCTCACTCCTGTCCTCGCAGAGGAAGCGGAAAGTACCTTCATCCGAAGGGCGCGGCAGCGGATCGCCCTGCTCGGAGCGGCCCCATCGGAGGCTGAGATAACAAAGGCGATCCAGGAGACCCAGCAGGAAGAAGAACAAGAAAAGGAGCGTCAGCACGAGCTGCGATTGGCAGCGCTCCGTGAGACAAAGATTGAACATTTTACCTCTGACCCTTATCCCGTAGACCCCTGGGATGAGGAGTACAGCTCGACTGGAGCTTCACCCTGGAATTCTGCACCCCCCAGCGATACCCCGTACGGGACTTACAGCTCGACTGGAGCCTGTATTGGGGAACCCGCACAGCCCAGCGGACCTTGGATAGAGACTTACAGCCCGCCTGGAGTTACATCCGAGGACGCCACATTCCCCGTCGAGAACATGGAGGGCGAATTTCTGAGAAGACTGCAAGAGAGCCTGGATCAGTATTTCGGGTCCATGGTGGAGCCCACTGGACTTGAGTGGCGGGACGAGGTCCGCCAAGAACTTCAGGATGAGGCGCTGCCCCCTGAAAGAAATTGCGAGTTTTGGAGCCCGAGATGTTCCCATGGGTCCCTATCGGGATCACAGTAGAGGAGCCGGCCCGGTCGGAAGAGGCACAGCAGGTGCCAAGTGTCCAGGATGGGCCGTGTGAGGGGCCCGAGGGGTCCCGGGAGGAAATGGTCCTCCCAAGCCCGCCAGAAGACACGGTGGCCGTGTCCGCGGGTCCAGCAGAAGAGCTGGCCACGGGGCAGAGTGCCGGTAGCCTCTGCCCACTCCCCGTCTGCCCTGAGGAGCCGCAGGATTTCTCCGTGCTGGCGACCCCGCAGCCATCGTTCCCTGATCCCCTGGATGTCAGTGTTGCATCCCACCCCCAGCAGAAGAGCTGGCAACGGGGCAGAGCGCCGCTAGCCTCTGCCCACTGTCCGAATGCCCTGAGGAACAGCCAGGTTCACCCCAGCTGTTCGGCCCGCAGCCGTTGTTCTTCCCCGACCCCCCGCAAGTTGTGTCTGCATCCAACCTCCAGCGGAAGAGCTGGCAACAGGGCAGAGCGCCGCTGGCCTCTGCCCATTCCCGACTGTCCTGAGGAACAACAGGGGTTTTCCGAGCGGGTGACCCCGCAGCTGTTGTCCTCACCCGACCCTCCGAAAGTTGTTTCAGAATCCACCCCCTCAGCAGCAGAGCTGCCAACGGGACAGAGCACCGCTGGCCTCTGCCCACTCGCTGCCGTATGCCTTGAGGAGCAGCCTGATTCACCCCGACGGCTTTGCTGGCCGCCATGGTACGTCCTTGGGATGGAGGAAACCATCCTCCCACCAGGGGACACACACCAGCTGACGCGCTGGCCGCAGGGCAGAGCCTGCTTCCGCTCTGCCCATTTCCACAGCCATTTGGCCCAGAGGCCCCGCGCAGCCACGATTTCCCTCTGCGGCTGGCCCAGGTACTCGGGGCGCGTGCAGTTAGCACCCGTTTTCCCCGGGTGCGAGATAGTCCCGGAGGGGGCACAGGGGGTGCTCCTCCCCGGCCACAGGACCCTTTTGCCGGAGGGGTAACCCCAAACCCGCGTGGCCTCCACCCACTTGGTACGGCCGCAGGGCCAAATGGAGAAGCCTGGTGGCTCGGCCTCTCCCAACTGACTATGGACCTGAGAGCACCGACTTCCCGGTACGACCCGTTGGGGTCCAACCGGGTTCGTCGGACTTTGGGGAGGGGGAGGAATGTGATGAACTAGCCCAACACCCTCAGCCAGAAACAGGGGATCAGGACACTGTTATTCCATGAACTATGTGTTGTGCCGTTGCACCAACGATCCTGCCTTCTAGCTGACCGAAAAATGACCTGTAAAAAAAGTGTTGATTGTGTATAGATGCCGTTTCAAATTTGCCGCCAAATTTTGCCGCCTAAATTTGAATCAGACCATCTGGTCCCGAATCGGCAACGCCCCGATGCGCCTTAAAGCCAATGATACCTGTGGGGGCGGGCATGGGGTTTTCAAATGTGGAGCGCGGGGAAAGTATAAATACAGATGTGTCCTTAATAAAAGTTGTCTTTGGTTTGAGTTCATGCAGCTGCGTCTCGTGTCTCTGTTTGCCAAGCGTGCCTGACATCCCTCGTGGTTCAGCACCCGGACGAAATACAATTCTATCGTACGCCGCTGCTGTGCGATCCGAATACTCCTAGCCGACTGAACGTGTCCAGCTAACTACCGGGAGATCCGAGAATTCGTACCTTGCAACGTGTGGGCGTTTCGACCGCCGCACGATCCGACTCCTGCTGTCGAACGAATTAAGCTGTCTAGTGAGGGTGAGATCCGAACAGCTTGGTGCCGTGCCGCGGATGTTTCTTCGACCGCTGGGCGATACGAATACCCAGACGATCGATCGTCAACTAACTCGCTAGTGGAAGATCCGAATCTTCGCAGAATCAAGCCGTTCCGATCTACGACCGTAAAGGTCTGCGTACAGATCCGTGGCCAGCTGCTCGAGACGCTGAGTGACACTTCTCAGTAGTCGGGCTAGGTACACATCAAGGTCCCCTTGACTGCGTGGGTCATCCAGATCACAAAGACATACCCGGCCGCTCGAGACGCCGAGTGCCACAACCTTGGTAGTCGGGCCGGGGGAAGAATCAAAACGAAGGGGGAACACACCTGCAGATTAGAGCACACCCGCAGGCGGATGATAACATCAGGTTCCGTCACAGACCCTATAGTAGTAATAACACCCCATGAATTATAATATTAAATATAAAATTAAGGTTTAAATATAAGAAATATTTAAGATAGTTGCATAATCAAACAGCATTTATAGGAATAGTTTCACTTCTCAATAAGTTTCTATTTCTCTGAAATGACAAAATGCTGATGGCTAGCAGTTTTGCAAGAATTCACATGTCTCGGGCCACGGGACTGTCCAGAAATGCGTCACCAGACCTGTATTGAAACTGGCCAATGAACTATGCTATGTTTTGAAATGTTAACCAATGAAATAAAGAGACAATGTTTGTTACAAGCATAAAATGTGTGTCAAAACAGAAAAAACGGCAGAGAGAAAGTGCCAGACTAAGATACATGCCTCGTGTGTTTTCTTTGAAGGATTTCTCTCTCCCTGCGCAGAAGGAGAGTTAACTCAAGGTGTGCCTAAAACAGGGTCTTAGGGTTAAAGGACGGACAATTGGAGGCGATTATTCTCTTCAGATAAGGATTTTGAACTTAATTCTGCAGTGGATGGGGAGCCAGTGAAGGGACTCGCAGAGGGGAGCGCGCAGAGACAGAGCAGCGGGTGAGGTGAATTAGCCTGGCGGAGGCGTTCAGGATGGATTGTAGGGGGGAGAGGCGGACAGAGGGAGGCCAGATAAGAGATTATTGCAATAGTTGAGTTGGGAGATTACAAGGCGTGTATGAGTTGTTTTGTGGGACAGCGGTAAGAAATGGCCGAATTCTGGAAATATTACGCAGTTGGTATCGGCAGGAGGAGGAAAGAGACTGGATGTGGGGGATGAAGGAAAGAGCAGAGTCAAGTGTAACTCCAAGGAGATTTAGGCATGGGAGATTAGAAGACAGGAAGTGAGAAGCCAGGTAGCAAAGTGGTCAAAGAACTGGGAGGTTGGTCCCAATGGGCGGTAGATGACTGCCACCCTGAGAGCCAGAGGAGAGAACAGGCAGATGCAGTGTGTCTCGAAGGAGGAGAAGGAGAGGGATGGGGTGGAGGGAGATGCTGGTAGGTACAGGTGGGAGAGAGCAGGAGTCTGACCCCGCCACCATTTCTCTCACCGGTCTGCGGGTATGGCTCAAGTGTAGACCACCATGTGAGAGAGCAG
>RXON01005220.1:0-41763 GCA_009667805.1 Leptobrachium leishanense
AATCACTGGCGACTGGATACATACCCAAACTCTGGAAGACTGCGAGAGTGGTACCTATCCATAAAAGTGGTGACAGTACTTTGGTATCCAACTACCGTCCGATATCGTTGCTCCCTGTAGTGTCAAAAATCTTGGATAAATGCGTCTACACACAGTTACGTGATTATTATCAATATTGGAACTACTTAACCCCGGATCAATCAGGCTTTCGTCCAAATCACTCAACTACAACCGCCCTTTTAAAAGTCTGCAATGATATCCAAGCTGGGATGGAACAAGAAAACCTAACTGGAGCCATCTTCCTTGATTTTGCCAAGGCCTTTGACACAGTAGACCATGGCATCTTGTTAGAAAAACTTAAAAACTCTGGCATTGGTGATCGCACGCTAACCTGGTTTCAATCATATGTATCCGACCAATCACAATATGTGTCAATTTCTGGCAGCTCCTCCCTCCCGCTCCCAGTCACTTGCGGTGTACCCCAAGGCTCAATACTAGGCCCCCTGCTATTCACAATATTCATAAATGATCTGCCCAACGTCTGCAAAGCCTCAACTGTACATATGTACGCAGATGACACTGTAATCTATACCAGCAAACCAAATCTCCCGCAGCTGGAGGCCGTGCTGCAAGAACAATTCACAGAGGTAGAAAAGTGGATCAAACACAACAAACTTTTTTTAAATACTGACAAAACTGTAACGATGCTCTTTGGAACAGCACCTAAACTACACAAATTGCAAAATCCCCATCTATGTGTTGGGACAAAATCAAATGGCACGCTGACCACAGTCACTTATCTCAAATATCTAGGTATGTGGTTGGACCCTAATCTATCCTTTGGCCCCCACATCGAAAAACTTTCATCTAAACTTTACCCCAAACTAGGTGCCCTGTACAGAAACAAATCCTGCCTGAGCCCTGCGGTAAGAAAGCAGATTGCACAACAAATGCTTATGCCAGCTATTGATTACGGAGATGTAGTGTATGCAGCGGCCCTGTAAACACACCTTCAGAAACTTACTACATTGTATAACTCCTTCTGCCGCTTTGCATTACAATGTAACTACATGACCCACCATTGTGACATGTTAAAAGAGCTAAACTGGCCATCGCTGGAGTGTAAACGCACCCTTCACCTCTCCAGCCTGGTGTCTAAGAGCATTTCTGGGAAGCTGCCACCCTACCTGAATAGACTGCTTCCCCCAGCAGCTCCCTCATCCTATAACCTCCGATCCAGGACCAGCACCTTACTTGCAATACCACAATACAAAAAGACAGTGGCTCGATCCTCATTTTCCTACAGAGCACCACAATTATGGAATAACCTCCCAGACACCATCAAATCTTCCCCCAGTCTTAAGTCAGTCAAGAGCTCCTTACTAACATACCTCAATACAGAATGCACGTGTAAACATGTAACCTAGTGACTATATTTCCTACATATTTATTTTCTGTTAATCTGTATATTTGTGTTGTTTTTCAATATCTTGCATTGTATTACTTTGTATTTCTGTAACTGTAACACTTCAATGTTCTTGAACCCAGGACATACTTGAAAACGAGAGAAATCTCAATGTATCCTTCCTGGTTAAATCCTTTATAAATAAATAAAATAAATAAATAAATAAAATAATCTAGTAGCTGCATAGCATATTGGTTAAGTTCTGGCCAGTGATCCAATCTCAACACCCAGTAAGCCAGTGGATCATCTGCTGTAAAGGTATCCAGGTCTGCCCTTGCCCCTAGATAGTCCTGCACCATATAGTGAAGAAGCTGGCAATGAGTGCCTACATTTGACGTCCCTGGGCGTCGTGGACTAAAAAAATTGGAAAAGGCATCAGTCAAGCGGCCCCCTTCACCGCTCTTCCTCTGATGAACAGCAGCCTCAGAAGCACCTGTGTCATCAGTTGGTAACCTACCAGTGTCTGGAAAGGTGTTACACAAGTGTCGCTTTAGAGCGTCCTCAAGTTGTTTCATCCTGTGCTCTCTTTGTGAGGGCAGGATGAGCTCTGCAACCTTACCCTTGTATCGTGGGTCAAGAAGGGTTGCCAACCAGTAATGATCCCTCTCATTGATAGCACGAATCCTGGGGTCCTTTAGCAGGCTTTGCAGGATAAGGGAGCCCATGCAGCGTAGGTTGGAGGTGGCATTAGCTTCCGAGTGTTCCTGGTCACTGGATGACCATATCGTGCACTACCTCTTCCCAGCCACGTACTAGTCCTTGGGTTTCTGGGGACACAAAACCCTCCCTTGAGGAATCCCCACCTTCAATGCCCCCACAACTTAAATATTCCTCCTCATCCTCCTCCTGTCTGATTTGAGGACCCGCAGGAATGCTGTCTGCGTAAAGACTGGGGCCTTGAGAGCTAGGGAAGTCTTCCTCTTCCTCCCGCTGCTCTGCCTCTAGTGCCACATTTTATAATTCCTCACAGAGTGCGCTCCAGCAGGAAAACTAAAGGAATTGTGTCACTGATGTATGCACTGTCCCTGCTCACCATCCTCGTTGCCTCCTCAAATGGTGACAGTACCGTGCATGCATCCTTGATCATCAGCCACTGCGGGGGGGAAAAAGTTCACCTGAATCTGTCCTTGTGCCATACTCACACAGGTTTTCATTGATGGCCCTCTGCTGCTTGTGCAGACGCTGCAGCATTGCCAATGTCGAGGTCCACCTGGTGGGCATGTCACAGTTTAGACGGTTTGTGGGAAGGTGGAATTCTCTTTGTATTTCTGCCAGGCGAACACTTGCTGGGAATGACCATCTGAAGTGGCTGCAGACTTTTCTGGTCTGGCTGAGAAGCTCTGCCAGCCCTGGGTACCTGGTTA
This sequence comes from Leptobrachium leishanense, assembly GCA_009667805.1. Classification (NCBI taxonomy): domain Eukaryota; kingdom Metazoa; phylum Chordata; class Amphibia; order Anura; family Megophryidae; genus Leptobrachium; species Leptobrachium leishanense. The sequence continues at coordinate 2,830 of RXON01005220.1, forward strand.
GGAAATGCTGTACCACCAGATTTAGGACGTGTGCTAGGCATGGTACATGCGTCAACTTACCCAGGCGTAGGGCGGAGAGAAGGTTGTTGCCATTATCACAGATGACCATTCTCAGCTCAAGCTGGTGTGGTGTTAACCATCTCTGCGCCTGCCCCTGCAGAGCTGACAGAATTTCTGGCCCGGTGTGGCTCCTGTCCCCTAAACAAACCAGCTCAAGCAAAGTATGGCAACATAGAAACATAGAAACATAAAAATGTCGGCAGATAAGAACCTTTCGGCCCATCTAGTCTGCCCAATTACATGGATACTTAACCTGGATTTATCTTTTGTTTAGGATAGCCTTATGCCTATCCCATGCTTGCTTAAATTCCATTACTGTTTTGGCCTCTACCACTTCTACTGGAAGACTGTTCCATGTATCCACCACCCTCTCAGTAAAATAATGCTTCCTGATGTTACTTTTAAACCTTTGCCCCTCTAATCTAAGACTATGTCCTCTTGTTTTGCTATTTTGTTTCCTTTTAAATATACTCCCTTCCTCTACCTTGTGGATTCCCTTTACGTATTTAAATGTTTCTATCATATCTCCTCTGTCTCGTCTTTTTTCCAAGCTGTACATGTTAAGATCATTAAGCCTTTCCTGGTAACTTTTCTCCTTCAAGCCATACACCATTTTAGTAGCCCTTCTCTGAACTCTCTCTAAGATGTCTATATCCTTCTGGAGATACGGTCTCCAGTACTGCACACAGTACTCCAAGTGAGGTCTCACCAGTGCTCTGTACAGTGGCATGAGCACTTCCCTTTTCCTACTGCTAATACCTCTCCCTACACAACCAAGCATTCTGCTAGCATTTCCTGCTGCTCTATTACATTGACTACTTACCCTTAGATCCTCTGAAATAATGACCCCTAAATCCCTTTCGTCAGATGTTGAGGTTAGGACTGTATCAAATATTCTATATTCAGCCCTTGGGTTTTTACGTCCCAGGTGCACTATCTTGCATTTATCCACATTAAAACTCAATTGCCACAACTCCGACCATTTTTTTAGTTTACCTAAATCATTTGTCATTTGGCTGATCCCTCCAGGAACGTCAACACTGTTGCAAATCTTTGTGTCATCAGCAAAAAGACATACTTTTCCATTAATACCTTCTGCAATATCACTAATAAAAATATTAAAGAGAATGGGTCCAAGTACTGACCCCTGAGGTACCCCACTGGTAACAAGACCTTGCGCCGAATAAACTCCATTTACCACAACCCTCTGTTGTCTGTCACTCAGCCACTGCCTAATCCAGTCAACAATATTGGAATCTAAACTCAAAGATTGCAATTTATTGATAAGCCTTCTATGCGGAACAGTATCAAAAGCCTTACTGAAATCTAAATAAGCAATTTCTACTGCACCACCTGTGTCTATTATTTTTGTTACCCAATCAAAAAAATCAATAAGATTAGTTTGGCATGATCTCCCTGAGGTAAACCCATGTTGTTTCTGATCCTGTAATCTATGTGTTTTTAGATGTTCAACAATCCTTTCCTTTAACATGGTTTCCATTAATTTCCCCACTACTGACGTAAGACTAACTGGCCTATAGTTCCCCGATTCCTCCCTACTACCCTTCTTGTAAATGGGCACAACATTTGCTAATTTCCAGTCTTCTGGGACGACTCCCGTTAACAAGGATTGGTTAAATAAAGCTGTTAACGGTTTTGCTATTACATCACTGAGCTCTTTTAATAATTTAGGGTGGATCCCATCAGGCCCCATTGACTTATTTGTCTTTACTTTAGACAGCTGCTGTAGAACCTCCTCCTCTGTAAACTGATATGTAAATGTCTCTTTAGTGTTCTCTCCTAACTGAGGTCCCTTTCCTTCCTTTTCTTCTGCAAAGACTGAACAAAAATATTCATTGAGGCAGTCAGCGAGACTTTTATCCTCTTCTACATACCTTCCTTCCTTTGTTTTTAATCTAACTAATCCTTGTTTTACTTTTCTTTTCTCGTTTATGTATCTAAAAAATGTTTTGTCCCCCTTTTTTACTGACTGAGCTATTTTCTCTTCTGCGTGTGCTTTGGAAGCTCTTATAAATTGCTTTGCCTCTTTCTGCCTAATCTTACAGGTTTGCCTATCTTCTTCACTCTGAGTTGTTTTATAATTATTGAATGCTGTCTTTTTGTTCTTCACTATTTTGGCCACTTCTGCAGAGTACCACAGTGGTTTCTTCCCTTTTTTGTTTTTGCTAACAAGCCGAATGCAATTTCCTGTGGCCTTCAATAATGCTTCCTTTAAATAATCCCATTTCTCCTGGACTCCCTTTAAACTCCTCCAGTCTGATAATGACTCCTTCACACAAAATCTCATTTTAGAAAAATCTGTTTTTTTAAAGTCTAAAACTTTCGTTCTTGTGTGGTGCGGCTCCATCCCTGTTGTTATATTAAACCATACTGACTGGTGATCACTAGATCCCAAATTTTCACCTACAACAACGTCCGATACCAAACCTCCATTTGTGAGTATTAAATCCAATATGGCCTCTTTACGGGTCGGCTCCTCAACTACTTGTGTTAGAGATAATCCCAGTAGGGAGTTTAGAATATTTGTACTCCTGGTGCACCCAGCTGTTTTGGTTTTCCAGTTCACATCAGGAAGATTAAAGTCCCCCATGATAATAACTTCCCCCTTCATTGCCATTTTGGCTATTTCCTCAACCAGCAGATTATCTAGTTCTTCTGCTTGTCCAGGGGGTCTATAGATCACACCTACACGAGCTACTGTATGATTGCCAAATGTTAGCGTAACCCAAACTGACTCTATGTTCACCTCGCTCACTTTTATTTGGTTCGTTTTTATGTTGTTTTTCACATACAGGGCCACTCCTCCTCCATTCCTACCTTCTCTGTCTTTTCTATATAAAGAGTACCCCGGTATTGTTATGTCCTAGTTATTTTTCTCACTGAACCATGTCTCAGTAACCGCCACTAAATCTACATCAAGCAACGTTTTGCTTGAGCCATTGCAATGCGTCGGTTTAACTGCCACTTCGCCAGAGACATTGAAGGAGGAGGAGAAGGATGAGGAGGAGGTGGTGGAGCAGACAGACCTCATATAAGCAGCTTTCTGGAGGCGTGGTGGATGGGCAAGCTCCAGCACAGAGCCCTGTCCTGGATCCCTCCCAGCTGCAAGCAGAGTTACCCAGTGTGCCGTGAAGGAAATGTAATGGCCCTGTCCATGCATGCTGGACCACGTGTCTAAAGTCACATGCACCTTGCTGCTGACTGCCTTTCCCAATGACTCCATAACATTGTCTTCCACATGCTGGTATAGTGCTGGAATGGCCTTCCGTGAAAAGAAATGGCGTTTTGGAACCTGCCACTGTGGTACAGCACATTCGGCAAATTCACGGAAGGAAGCACAGTCCACCAGCTGGAAAGGCAGCAGCTGTAATCCGAGTAATTTTGCCAAGCTGGCATTTAGACGTTGTGCATGTGGATGGTTGGGACAATATTTTTTCTTCCGCTGCAGCAGCTGGGGCAATGAGATATGACTGCATAAATCTGCAGCTGATGGGATGCTGACAAATTCAGAGGAAGGACGTGGTACACCCATTACTGTAGCATCATCTCTGTCAGTGGAGGTTGTAGGCAATGACATGGCAGGACATATAGTGGGGATAGAGACAGATGAGGAGGAGGACCTATGCAAAGTGTTGTGCCAACGGGATGCATGGCAGGTGGTCATATGTCGCCTCAAGCATGTGGTACCCAAGTGTCTGATGTCTTTCCCACGCTTGATCCTCTTCCGACATAGCTTACAAATAGCAATGCTGCAGTTTGCTGCACATGTCGTGAAGAACTCCCAGACAGCAGAGATCCTGGACGTGTGCTGCAAGACAACAGCACTCTGCACCTGAGCAGCTCTGACATCTGATGCCTTGGACTGGCTACGGTTGCTCATAAAGGATGTTCTGCCTCGTTTTTGTTGTGCCTCCTCCTCCCTTGACTCCTCTGTTCAATCAGGCACCCAGGTGGAGTCAGTAACCTCATCATCGTCATCACCCCCTATCTCCTTGTCACTGGAGCCAACTTGGCAGTGTGCTGCAGCTGCTGGGGGAACATGAGTGCGAGTTATTTGTGTGTCACTGGCACCCCCTCCTTCTAGGCTGATTATACTCCCTTCCTCAACCTCAGAGTTTGAATCAGAGCACTGGAGTTGCTGCACATCCTCGAGCAGCACGTCACTGTCACTGTAGTCAAACAATTCAGCTGACTCCTCCGTGTATGATAGTGAGGCTACGGCAGGAGTAGCTGTGGACATGGAGGCTGAATTAGATGTTTTGGCAGCTGAGGTTGACTGTAAACCACAACAAGCCTGGCTGGCAGAGGACTCGGAGGATGAGGATGGCCTGGTTAGCCAATCCTGCAAATCCTCTGTATGTTGCTGCTGCTTAAGACGGCCAGCACCAGTTAGAAACAAGGACAAGCGTGCCCCTGCAGAGGATGCACCACGTCCACGACGACCAGGGGCACAGCCTTCCGACACAGAGGCTGCTTGCCCTCTTATCTGTGTCTGGGAGCGTCTGCCTGTCCTTTTTGGTCTTTCTGACATGGTGAGTGATATATAGATTAAAGATATACAGAACTCTGATTCAACTGTGGTTTAAAGATTGGAGATATGCAGAACTCCGATTCAACTCTGGTATAAAGATTGGAGATATGCAGAACTCTGATTCAACTGTGTTATCTAGATTAAAGATACTCAGAACTATGCTATAACTCGGTGATACACCCTGTCCCTGATATCTGGCAGTGCCAACACACAGATTCAAATTCACAGAACTCTGGTATAACTCAGTGATACAGCCTGTTCCTGATAGCTAAAAGTGCCAACACACATATTCCAATTTCCAGAAAGCAGATATAACTCAGTGACACAGCCTGTCCCTGATAGCTGGCAGTGCCAAGACAGAGATTAAAATTTCCAGAGGTATGCTATGCCTCAGTCATACACCCTTATAGCTGGCAGTGCCAAGACAGAGATTCCAATTTCCAGAAATCAGATATAACTAGGTGATACAGCCTGTTATGCAACAAACAATCTCCTCTCTGATTCACTCCTGCAAAAAAACACGTGCTGGGGCTGCGGGGAAGCCTTATATAGTGTGATGCGGGACAAAATTTGCCCAATTAGGACTCTGAGCCCTGATTGGCATAGTCTTGCACCTGTCTTGCACCTGACCTGTGGTCAGGTGCAAGTTTGTAGCCAATTACAAGCTTCAGGCCAGTGGAAAAGTGCATTGTGGTCCATTGTAGTGCATTGTCGGCGAACACGCAGAAATTTTCGATGTTCGCCGAACAACCGAACGGGCAATGTTCGAATTGAACTCATGTCCGGATCGAACCGCCAGCCCATCCCAGAGTCACAGAGTCTAGACCTTAACCCCATTGTACCGGCTGAGTGGAGTAGAGGTAACATCACTGCTCTGCATGGAGAGAGCCTGTGGAGTCATGGGTTCAATCCCAGCGAGCAACCTCTCCAGTAAGTGTCTTGCCCAAGGACACCTAACGGTACATGCTCACCACCCAGGACATACTTGAAAACGAGAGAAATCTCAATGTATCCTTCCTGGTAAAATCCTGTCTCAAAAATTTTTTTTATAAATAAATCTTTGGGATAATGTGCTGGAGAAGACTTTACACAGCGCTGCGACTCTCCCATCATCAATACAAGATATTGGTCACAAGTGAATGCAATACTGGATGGAAATAAATGCTGTGACATTGCATGAGCTTATCGAGAAGATGCCACGGTAAATGCATGCCATCATCACAGCGAAAGGCGGACCAATGAAATATTAGGGTGTGTTATTTTTTTATTTGGCCAGGCAAGGCGTAAACACAGGTTACAGGTGAAACACAGCAGGGAAGGTACACGTCAAGTCTTGGTAAAAACTGATTATTCAGAGACATGATGGTGTGCAGGAATGGGAAAGAACTTTCACAAGACAGGGTTTAGGATACACTGGAACGAGGCAGAGAAACACAGAATCACGATGATACTGGGAAACACAGTGATACTAGAAAAGCACAGGAGTATACATCCAGGGTACAGGGCACCCCATATACATGTATGCAGAGCCATAGATTCAGAGCAGTAAAACCCTTAAACAGCAGATCACATGTATAGTTCAGGCATCACATGTGACCGCCCATAGGTGGGGTAGCATGAAATCATGGATTGGAACCATAGATACATATACAGGGCACCACAGGACAAGGGCAGGACAGGTGCTAGTAAGAATCAGGACTGAGTAGAACATGCTTGGCCATCGGTTTTCTGTGTCCTTTACGAGTCCCAGGGTGAGGTTCAGGGATAAGAAAAACCTTCTGTGCTGAAGATTTTATTATTTTCAGATGATTATCACTGACAGGGCAACAAAATTAACTTCTTTTCCTATGATTTGATACAACGTAATTAAATAGCATCAGATGAACAGATGAATATATGAATATTTTTTTCTTCTTTTAAACAGTGGCAAACCCGACTAAGGGCACTATTACACTCTTCGCGCACAATTTTGCGCGTGCGCAAAAATGCATTAACGTGAGGGGCGAAAGCCTTCGCGCAGAACGTCGTATTACAATGTCCGTGCAAAAAATGCGTGTTAACGTCTACCGCTGGTGAACCTGCGCGAACCCTTAGTGCGCGTAATGTACTTTGCGCGTCCTATACTTAACATTGTGAGCGCAAATGCGTTTGTGCGCTGGTACGCAGATGGTATTACAATCTTTGCGCAAATTTTAACGGACAAAGTTTGCGCGCATAATTTTAACATCTTTGAAAAGCTGGTGGTAACGGCAAATCTGAACAGCCTAGCTGAAACCAAATACACCAGCCCAAAAAAAAATACAGCAACGTATAGTTACACATTCTACACATACCCAAACAATAAAATTGTGAATTTGTGCGTGTTTTTATTATTTCTTCAGCATATATACTCAGATTGATTTTGACAGGCACAAAAACTGAACGGGAGACAATTGTGGCTCTTAATTCAGATTGGCTGAATCGCGTGAAAAAACAGTCCGCCCACTGATTTCTGCGTGCAGCGTTCATGTGCGCGCATCTTTTTAAAGCGCGTTATTTTTTGACGGATGAAAAAATGAGCTCGGATTGTAATACCAGCATTAATTAATGCACGTTAATGTTTAACGCTGCGGCAAAAAATTATGCTCCGCGCGAACTTTTTTGCACAAAGAATTTAAAAAAGCCCTAAATGTTTTCTTATTATCATACAGAAGTTTCACACTTTGGAGCCTAAAGTGAAAAAAAAGGCTTAGTTCTACATACAGTATAAACTGCTATTCGTAATCACAGTGTTATAAATTGAACAAAGGGTTAAGTATGCTTTCTTTTTGCAATCCTTTATAATGTTCTTAAATGATGGGGGAAGTATTTATTCCCAGTGAATAAGTGAGAAGTAGGAGTAATTAACAGTGCCATGTTTCCCCTGGTAGGGTGATGACATGATTAGATATGCGGTATACAGGCTGCATAGCAACTGCTATGGTCCTAATGTGTCTCATAATCATCCGCTGGGTCTGACAGAGGGCAAACTCTCCATGTAAAGAATATATTAAAAGGAGAACTGGGAGACCTTAATAGTTGCTCAATTATTAATACATTAACTGGCTTAATTAGCCCTCACATTTCTCCTGTTTGTTGTTCTCTATAGTCTTTAGAAAACTAAACAAATACAGTAAGGGATCATATGTAGTAGTCATAAATATAAACACAGGGATATGCAAGGGAAATAAGAGCTAACATTAATAGGACTGTACACAGGACACGAGGTCACGCATTTCAACTGGACCGAAGAGAATTCAGCCTAGAGCACAGGAAATGTTTTTTACAGAGACAATAAAGCTGTGGAATTCTCTGCCTGTTGAGGTAGTTGGGTCTGAGCCTGTACAAACATTTAAGAAAAATATTAGATGACATCTTGCAAAAAAATAATATTAAATGTTATACTGTTTAATATGTGGATAAAAGCAGCTAGATCCAAGGAGAAATCGAACAATCATTCTAGGGTCAAGAAATATTTTTTTTCACAGTTATTGCATATTTGGAGAGCGCTTAGGACTGGGTTTTTTGGCTTCTCTTGGATCAACAGCAGTAGCTGATGTGTGATGGACGCAAGTCTTTTTTTCAGCCTATGTAACAGGCTGGAAGGCAAAATAAAAATAAAGCCATTTTTTAGTAAGCTCATGGTATGAACATCGTGATTGATACATTTCATTTTAACAATTTGGTGTGGCCCTGGAGGAGCAATAAAATAAAAGAAGATGGATGTGGAAGAGCTTTGTGAGCAATTACATAGGACTGTATGTCAGAAGAGTGATGTAATTTAGCTCCTGCAGTGTGAGATGGTTGATAATAATGTGGAGATAAAGTTAATTCTCCTTTGGTGTAGGTTTTCGACATTAGGGTCATGTAAGGGTTGGCGTTTATTACTAAGCAGCGTTTGGTTAAGGTTTAAGCTGTCGATGTTGTATTATGTTATGGTAAAGCTGCATTATATGAAGGTCAGTGCATACTGAAATGTAATATGCAGTTCTATTTTAAATGTGGGTGTTAAAGTCGTTTTCTATGGGTCTTTAAGGGGCATGATGGGAGCCAGATGCGCCACATCACCCTAATTTGCAAGCCAACAAATGGGCATAGATGCAAGGAAAAAAGCCAGCCCTGGTGACCTCATTAATGTTATAGCGTGACAATCTCCATGAGAGTAAGGATGACTGCGTGCATGCTCTAACTGGCCTGAAAACCATTACTTATACTTTATGGGCAAAGTAATGGACACACCTTAGTGAATTCTGGTGTTTCAATCAGACCCATCGCTACAGGTGTATAAAATCGCACACTTAGCCATGCAGTCTGGCATGGGTTGTTCTGAAGCGCTCATGTCTATTCCAGCATGACTGTGCCCCAGAGCACAAAGCAAGGTCCATAAAGACATGGTTGGATAAGTTTGGTGTGGAAAAACGTGACTGGCCACCCAGAGACCTGACCTCAACCTCATCCAACACCTTTGAGATGAACTGAAGCGGAGATTGTGAGCCTGGCCTTCTCATCCAACAGTACAGCCCGACTTCACATAGGCTTTACTGGATGGATGGACAAAAATACCCACAGCAACACTCCAATGTCTTATGGAAAGCCTTCCCAGAAGAGCAGAAGCTGTTAGAGCTGCAAAGCTCTATATTAATATCTGTGAAAGTTGAATGCTATCTCATAAAAATCCCTCTTGCTGTAATGGGCAGGTGTCGCTATACTTCTGTCTGTAGCAACTGCTTCGCTCAGATATGTAAGCGTTGGTTAACATCAGTAATTAACGTAGGATAAGTAAGGTATTACAAAGTCCTAGCGGTAATTACTGCACCGATGCGCCGCTAAACTAATTTTTAGCAACATCTTAAAGCTGGAGCTAACTGATAACACTTCTGCAGAATCATTTAGCACCACCTAAAAACCTGATCTGACGCTTCTTGCCGCCTGGAGCAGAGTGAGACTGGGAACAAATAGTCCCAGCCTCCCCCTGCAATCACTCCACTGTGCAGGGCTCACGCCCCGGCACCGCAACTCCAGAAGGTGATACTCGAGTCGTGATGTCGCGGAAACGCTTCTGCGAGTATCCCTGAGGGTAGTGCACGGTTCCAGGGCAAGGTGTCGAATTACCGCCTGCCCTGGAATCTCACGCAAAAATGAGGACGCTACGGGGAAACCTGCAGGCTAAAGTTTACTCCATTATCGTCCCCATTACAGCATCAGCAATGTAATCTGGCCGTTTGTCATTATGCAAAATTCAATTGTATGTTTGGGGTTTTTTTCACTGATATTTTGTGACTTTGGTGACTTGCACCTTGACAGGTGACACAGTAAATACAAAATATTTTATGCACACTGAAAACAAAAAAGGACTTTAATAATCTATTATAATGGTTTAGTAAAAATATTGTCTTAAAATAATATTTTGACAGAAATATTAATATAGACAAAGTAAATCATTTAACCACCTCTAATCATATAATCCTAAACGACACAGTTTCCTTTTAATACAGATACTTCACTGTTTTCAGCTGAAACGATCAGATTTTAAGGCCTGTGATGCTTTGCGATTCTCATTCGCCAATGTATGGCGTGGTTTTTTTTATCCTATTTACTAAAATGAATTTAAACTTTATTCACTCTATAGAGCAATATATTAAGGCAATTATGAAACTACATCCTATTGCAGAATATAAGAATAATCTGTCTTGCAAGAGGGCAGATATACTGTATGAAAAATGAATAATGCATGATATGGGCAGATTCAAAAGAAAATTTCTGCTGGGTGTAGATTATATACGTGGAACGATGTGAAGGAACATGATAAGAGATTTGTTAAGAATATTTTATCTTCAGGCAAAACTTGTAGAGCTTAACATATTATTTACTGTCATAAGGAGGATTTTCTATATTATAACTACATGAGACCAAAGCCTGGAACTAACAAAGCGACGGCAAAGGAGGAAAATAAAATGCTCAGAATTCTTAACTATTGACATAAATGTCCGTTTTCTTCTTTTATTTTTTTTTAAGGTGCCTTCCAGGCTGCAAGATGCATTTATTTTATTGGATTATTGGAAAAATAATTAAAAAGATGTACATAGAAAATAATATAAAGTGAATATAACACTTACTTTAACATTTCCTGCACTTGTCACAAACATCCAAGCCTAAGGATCTGGCAGGGAATTCTGCCAAGAATATGCGATTGGACCAAATTAATTGTCTGTTATTTCCAGTCTATTGGGTAAATGCCTTTTTCTTGATTTTCTTTTGCAAACATGAATTCACTTTCCAACATGCCATACATGACAATCACAAAATCATTATAAAATGGTAAAGTGATAAAAAAAGGGAAATATGCCAACAGAATGATACAAAGAGTAATGAAAACTATATAACCTAGAAGTGCAGAACTCACCCTAAAAAGCACCCATAATGTTATGACCAATAAAACACAAAGGGCTATATTACAAAGTTGGTGCTAACTTAACCAGAGCTGTTGTAAACTTACCAGAGCCATTATAGCCTATGGAGCAATTAAGTTTACAACAGCTCTGGTTAAGTTAGCACCAACTTTGTAATACTGCCCAAAATGTGCTAATCAGTTGCAGCCTCTGGGCCCTATTCCATTCATAACACTAACGTTAGCACTCACCTGTGTGAGCGTTAATGTTAGTCTTGGTTGCACTAGCATGGACGAATCTTGCATATTTCAGCGCGAGGTTACTGTACTTTGCGCTCCCTATGCTTTTTAACATGGGGAGCGCAAAGTGTTAATTAGCATTAGGATTACAAAGTCCTAAAGTTAATTACCGTCCTGCGTGGGTTAACTGCAAAGTTAACTGCAGCAGGACCTGGTGCTAACAGATTCCGCTTCTGCAGAATCATTCAGCACCAGCAAAACCCCCCACAAAAACCACATACTCACCGCTCATCCTGCAGAGAGAACGGCGGCTCCGTCCGATTCTTCTGGTCACTGACAGCAGAGAGAGACAGAGGGAAAAAGTCCCCCACTCTCCCTCTGTGGATTACTACGCTGACCTGCCGGATCTCGCGTGGCGAGATCCTGCAGTTCATGTGACCGGCAGAGGAGGTCTCAATGTGAACATTGTAATATGACCCTCTATGTGGGATGATGTGACGAATAAATCCCTCGAAACACTGCAAAATGACAATTAAATGAAAACTATTGGAAATAACTCATGGTGCACAATATATAAATACAATTCTTCTACTGCAATAATGGGGCATACCAATGTTCCCACAAGTCGATAGAAAATATATATAAAATATGTATAAAATGTGCAATGAAAAATAAAAAAGTTTATTCTAAAACTAAATTCAGAATCTTGAAAAGTCATTCCAAGGTATATGTCAAATTCTATGTAAGTCAAAATGTATAAAAAAAAAAAAGCAAAAATATCAGAGAAAAGCAGGTTAAGAATAATACCCAATTTATAGAGGACTCGGGTTTACTTGCAGTCAATTTTCCCAGGCCAATTTTCCCAGGTTTTAACTAAAAACCAACCCAACCTGTAACTTAATAAAAACAGGGTGGGCATTTTCACAGCTCTACCTCAGAAGAAAAAGGCGCGCAGAGCCTCTCCACACGCGCCTTAAGTACCCTCCTGGTAACTCCTCCCACACCACTCCCGCTCAAACCTCCACACACGATGTAACAGTTCTAGAAAAATCCTCCCTGCGTCCTGGCATCAGAGGCAACTTAACGGCCCTACGCCTTAGGTGCTTCAGGCCCTCATTATTGTCTATGGAGTTGGTAGGTTTGCAACAGCTTCTGGCTAAATTTACACAAGATTTGGAATACTGTCTATTGATTTTGTTAAGACATATTATGCTCCCTGGCCTTAATCCCAAGAGTGGCTTGTGGTTAATTTTCAGTACCAAAAGTGGTAACCCCCGGCCAACCTTGTAGTGTAACTCACCTTGCCTCTGCAATCCCCCGATGTCCTCCCGCTGTGTCCTCCGGCCGTTGCCGGCATCCGTCTTCCTGGTTCCCTTCCTTGCATGTGCCGCAACACGGGGGGGGGGGCGAGCGGAACCGGCGGGAGATTAAAATAAATAAATAAGTAAAACAAATCATGACACACACAATACAACGCAAAACAAGGTACTGTTTTGGCATTAAAATATATTAACATAATCAGACCGCCAGGGAGGTTATGCAAGTATCCACAATAATTCTGCCACATACAATACTCCATCATGTCTAGAAAAAAAAAGAGTTAAAAAAATGAATTTGTTAAAGAAAAAAAATCATCTAAAATGGGCAATAGAAGATTTGCAATATGGAAAGCTATTCTGCTACCCTTGAAGGTTAAGTAATAGAAAAAAAAGATTTGTATACTGATTTAATCAACTTATTTATATAAGTACAGAAAAATAAGTAAAAATTTACTTGGATCAGATATGCCAAGAAAAACAAAAATCGGAAAAGAAAAAAACAATCCTTGGTGTTTGTAAGATGGTCCATGGTGGTCCATAGCCATCTACACTGCAAAGTGATGGCCGGCAGTCCATTACATTACATTATATATTGTGCAGCAGAACATTTAGTGGAAAATGTTTTGCAGCAGCCGGACCTACTTGCTCAATGGTAGTAATAACACGTTACTTATTGGCTTCATTCAAATAAAAGAAAAACAAAACAGAATTTGTTAAGCAGAGTATTTTCAAATAAATGGTAGTTTCTGTTGTAGAAGAAAAAGTCAAATTTGAGATATTAATTATAAAAGCGACAATGATCTGTTCTTCGAATGCGCGTCCTCCTGGCCAGATTAAGGCTAGGGTCAGACTAACGCATTTTTCGCGTTGTCTGTGAAAAAGTGCGTTCGAACGAATGGACGTATTTTTTCACGGAATACGCGATAGCGGTCATACGATGCGCATTTTCGTCCGTGATTTTGTACGGATCATCAATAAAACACTTTTTGCATCTGGACGTTATGTTGGCCGGACATTAGCAGCGTCTGACGTCTCCTAATCACGCACACACGCCGCTAGTGGACGCAGCGCACTAGCGGTTTGACGTTCTCGAAAAAATGCGTTCGTTTGCCACCTGCGTTGCGCAGCCGGACTTTCGTGTGGCCGTTCTTCGTATGCTGCACAGCATTGGATGTCATTTGCTGCTAGCACGGCCGTGATTTAGTGCGGATAAACACACGTTAATACTGCGTTAGTCTGACCTTAGCCGTAGCTTTGCAATTCCTTTTTGTACATTCCCATTGCCAGGGGATCCCTAAATAGATTTCTTATTGATAACCTATTATAATAATCTGATTATATATAGCATTAACATAATAGTTTAATTAACTCCAGTTGAACCTTTCACACAGCCCCCAGGCTGCTGTTGATGGAAAAGGGAAGCACGTTGGATTGCGTCCAACTTTGCCTCAATCGTGAAAATGAGAAAGTTCCTTTTTCATTACAAAAATTAAGTTTCAATGTCAAATACAGATATTTATTAACTCCTTCACTGCTAAGTGGTTTTCCATAAAACCACTGCCCGAAACCAGTTACTACGTAATTTGTATAACGTCTACACATACCAACCTACACTACACTGCAGTACAGCAAGCTCATTAGACAGAGGGCTCCTCGTGCTGGTCAAATTTTGCTACTGCTGCTTGCGTCCATGAGACAAACGCAGACAAGATTCACAGGGTTATTCGGAGAGCAGTGAAAAGCAGGAGAATGACTGGAGAATGGAAAATTCTAGGTCAAAATAGCCAAACCAGAAAAATTCTCAGATTTATCTCACTTTCCAAATCGGCTATTTTGACCTAGAATTTTCCATTCTCCAGTCATTCTCCTGCTTTTCACCGCTCTCTGAATAACCCTGTCAGTGTCCATTAATGACACAGAGCAGTTCTGTGTGCTGCGGCACATCGGCACTAATGACCAGTATGTTGCAACTTTAGACACATGTTCTGGAGTCCATATTTAGTTGCAGTAAATAAAAATCCTTGGCATTGCTCCAGAAAAAGACCACATTGAGTCTAGCGGATTTTGGGGACTTGTAGGTGCTTCTGACAATCTAGTATACTTGATCATGGTAGTGAAGGGGTTGAGAAACGGACTACATATTCCATTCCAACCAGAATATGAATTTTTTGTGTCTTTATAAAATAAAAATAAATTTTAGCTTCACAATTTGATGCTGGCATCGCAGGCCGTCACTCACTATTGTTGTATTTGGTAGTAAAAGCCTTTAAGCAAATTGTTAGTAGTATGGACCCATATGAACTTGGATGCTACCATTAGCATCCCCTAATCTCCACAGGAAGTTTGTTTTTTTGTTCAATTTCTTTTTTCATGAGCAAAAGTTTCATAAGGGATTTGGATACAAGACCCAATGCCTTTCTCTGTGATTGGGTGCCTCTGATATCTAGTTTAATAGCCTAATTTGGGGATAAGGGGACCATCTGTCATAAGAAGATTCCGGGCTCCCTACTAGTTGCTACATAAACACCCTAGAGCAGTGGTTCCCAGCCCTGGGCCTCAAGTACCCCTAATATGCCATATTTTAAGGAGTATCGTGAGGAAAATCAAACTGAATCCTGCACTCACTGAGCAGCAAATCTCATCACCTGTGCTGGGCTTCAGATATCTGGCAAACCTGGCCTGTTAGGGGGACTTGAGGAGGACCAGGGTTGGGAACCCGGGCCCAGTATGGGCTCTATTACATTCTCTACGCAATTGCGTTCGCGCAGCGCAAATGCTTTTGCGCGCATCATCCAGCGTTATCGCGCGAAAATTAGCACGGAATTCCGATCCGAACACATTTTCTCATGCAGCAAAAAATAAAGTTCGTAAAAACGATGCGCAAAACGAAGTGTAATACGCGCGCAGTAACGTAGCGCACGTAAATCCGTGTGCGGACTGTTTTTTCGCGGGATTCAGCCAATCAGAATTAAGAACCTTAATTGACATCAATTTACCTTAATTGACTCACTTAAGTTTTTGCGCCTGTCAAAGTAAATCTGAGTATGCATGCTGCAGCAATAATAAAAACACGCACAAATTCACAATTTTATTGTTTGGGTATGTGTAGAATGTGTAACTATACCGTGCTGTATTTTTTTTTGGTGCTAGTGTTTTCGTTTCGGCCAGAACATTCCGATTTGCAGTTACCACTACGGATGAGCTGTTCGGGTTCGGACGGTTCGGGGTTCGACCCGAACTTAGCCTGTTCGAGTGGATCGCAAACACCGAACATTTCCGGGTGTTCGCCGCATGTTCGACCACAATGCATTTTCCCACTGGCCTGAAGCTCGTAATTGGCTACAGCCTTGCACCTGACCACAGGTCTGGTACAAGACTGGTTCAACACTATGCCAATCACCGCTCAGAGTCTTGATTGGGCAAATTTTGGCCAATCATGGGCTCACAGAGCTAAGTCCCGCAGCACACTATATAACGTTTCCACGCAGCGCTTCTGCACGCATTTCAGAGGAGATTTCAAAGGAGATAGTTGTGTCTTGTTACTGCCGGTCTGCCACGCTACTGGGGGGTCTGGGGGGTCTCATTTCTACCAATATCAGGGAATTTAGGTGATGTGTGTCTTGTCACTGTGCCAGCAAGTTTTTTTGGGTTTAAACTTTCTTTAAAACATTTGTGAATTGAGGTGATTTTCTGGGTCTTGTCACTGTGCCAGCAAGTCTTTTTGGGTCTCATTTCTACGAAATATCAGGGAATTTAGGTGATGTGTGTCTTGTCACTGTGCCAGCAAGTTTTTTTGGGGTTTACAACTTTCTTTAAAACATTTGTGAATTAAGGTGATCTTCTGGGTCTTGTCACTGTGCCAGCAAGTCTTTTTGGGTCTCATTTCTACCAAATATCAGGGAATTTAGGTGATGTGTGTCTTGTCACTGTGCCAGCAAGTTTTTTTTGGGGTTTACAACTTTCTTTAAAACATTTGTGAATTGAGGTGATCTTCTGGGTCTTGTGACTGTGCCAGCAAATCTTTTTGGGGCTCACTAATTTATTTAAAACATTTGTGAATTAAGGTGATCTGTGTCTTGTCACACAACCAGTACCACGCAGTATTTTGGGGCTCACTCATTTTTTTAAAACACTTGTGAATTAAGGTGATCTGTGTCTCATCACACAACCAGTACCACGTTGTATTTTGGGGCTCAGTAATTTCTTTAAAACACTTGTGAATTGAGGTGATCTGTGTCTCGTCACTGGCTGCCAGCTATCAGTGTGTCTCACTGAGTTATACCAGAGTTCTTTAAATCTTTATACCAGAGTTGAATCAGAGTTCTGTATATATTAATCTATATATCACTCACCATGTCTGAAAGAACAAAAAGGACAGGCAGACGCTCCCAGCCACAGATAAGAGGGCAAGCAGCCCCTGTGTCGGGAGGCTGTGTCTCTGGTCGTGGTGGACGTGGTGCATCCTCTGCAGGGGCATGCTTGTCCTTTCTAACTGGTGCTGGCCGTCTTAAGCAGCAGCAACATACAGAGGACTTGGTGGATTGGCTAACCAGGCCATCCTCATCCTCCGAGTCCTCTGCCAGCCAGGCTTCTAGTGCTTTACAGTCCACCTCAGCTGCCAAAGCATCTAATGCAGCCTCCATGTCCACAGCTACTCCTGCCGTAGCCTCGCTATCACACATGGAGGAGTCAGCTGAATTGTTTGACTACAATGAGAGTGACATGCTGCTTGAGGATGTGCAGCAAGTACAGTGCTCTGATTCAATCTCTGAGGTTGAGCAAGGGAGTATAATCAACCTAGAGGAAGGGGGTGCCAGTGATGACACACAAATAACTGGCACTCATGTTGCCCCAGCTGCAGCATACTGCCAAGTTGGCTCCAGTGACGAGGAGATAGGGGGTGAAGATGACATTGATGATGAGGTCACTGACTCCACCTGGGTGCCAGATCGAACTGAGGAATCAAGTGAGGAGGAGGGGAGGAGGAGGAGGAGGCACAGCAAACACGAGGCACAACATACTCTGTGACCAACCGTAGCACTAGCCAGTCCAAGGCATCACATGTCAGAGCTGCTCCGGTGCAGAGCGCTGTTGTCTCAAAGAACACATGCAGGAAATCTGCTGTCTGGGAGTTCTTTAAGAAATGTGCAGCAGACCCCACCGTTGCTATTTGTAATCAATGTCAGATGAGACTGAAGCGTGGGATAAACACCGGACACTTGGGTACCACGTGCTTGAGGCGACATATGAACACCTGCCACACATCCCGTTGGCGCAAAACTTTGCGTAGGTCCTCCTCCTCCTCATCTGTCTCTACCCACACTGTATGTCCTGCCATGTCATTGCCTACAACCTCCACCGACAAGGATGATGCTACAGTAATGGATGTACCAGCAGGTCCTTCCTCACAATGTGACATCATCCCGGTAGCTGAAGATTTACGCAGTCAGATTACATTGCCGCAGCTGCTGCAGCGAAAGAAAAAATATAGTCCCAACCATCCCCAAGCACAGCGTCTAAATGCCAGCTTAGCAAAATTACTCGCATTGCAGCTGCTGCCTTTCCAGCTGGTGGACTCTGCTCCCTTCTGTGAATTTGCTGAATGTGCTGTACCACAGTGGCAGGTTCCAAAACGCCATTACTTTTTCACGCAGGCCATTCCAGCACTATATCAGCACGTGGAAGACAATGTTATCCAGTCATTGGGAAAGGCAATCAGCAGCAGGTGCATGTCACTTTAGACACGTGGTCCAGCAAGCATGGACAGGGTCGTTACATTTCCTTCATGGCACACTGGGTAACTCTGATTGCAGCTGGGAGGGATCCAAGATGGGGCTCTGTGCTGGAGCTTGTTCATCCACCACGCCTCCAGAAAGCTGCTTGTATGAGGTCTGTCTGCTCCACCACACACCTCTTCCTCTTCCTCCTCCTCCTCCTTCTCTGTCTCTGGCGAAGTGGCAGTTAAACGATGCCTGACAGGGTCTACACAATGGCTCAAGCAAAAAGATGCCATACTGTGCTTGAGCTGGTTTGTTAGGGGACAGGAGCCACACCGGGTCAGAAATTTTGTCAGCTCTGCAGGGGCAGGTGCAGAGATGGTTAACACCATGCCAGCTTGAGCTGGGAATGATCGTCTGCGATAATGGCAGCAACCTTCTCTCCGCCCTACGCAAGGGTAAATTGACGCATGTATACCATGCCTAGCACATGTCCTAAATCTGGTGGTACAGCGTTTCCTAACCAAGTACCCAGGGCTGCCAGAGCTTCTCATCCAGGCCAGAAAAATCTGCAGCCACTTCAGACGGTCATTCCCAGCAAGCGTTCACCTGGCAGAAATTCAAAGAGAATTCCACCTTCCCACAAACCGTCTGATCTGTGACATGCCCACCAGGTGGAACTCAACATTAGCAATGCCTGCAGCGTCTGCACAAGCAGCAGAGGGCCATCAACGAGTACCTGTGTGAGTATGGCACAAGGACAGGTTCAGGTCAACTTGGTTTTTTTTCTGCCCCGCAGTGGCTGATGATCAAGGATGCATGCACTGTACTGTCACCATTTGAGAAGGCAACGAGGATGGTGAGCAGGGACAGTGCATGCATCAGTGACACAATTCCTTTAGTGTTCCTGCTGGAGCACACTCTGCGGGGAATTATAGATGTGGCTCTAGAGGCAGAGCAGTGGGAGGAAGAGGTGGCCTTCCCTAGCTCTCAAGGCCCCAGTCTTTCCGCAGACAGCATTCCAGCGGGTCCTACTCAGATCAGACAGGAGGAGGATGAGGAGGACTATTTAAGTAGTGGGGGCATTGAAGGTGGGGATTCCTCAAGGGAGGGTTTTGTGTGCCCAGAAACAGAAGGGCTAGTGCGTGGCTGGGAGGAGGAAGTGCACGATACGGTCATCCTCATTGACCAGGAACACTCGGAAGCTAATGCCACCTCCAACCTACGCTGCATGGGCTCCCTAATGATGCAAAGCCTGCTAAAGGACCCCAGGATTCGTGCTATCAAGGAGAGGGATCATTACTGGTTGGCAACCCTTCTTGATCCAATATACAAGGGGAAAGTTGCAGAGCTCATCCTGCCCGCACAGAGGGAGCACAGGATGAAAAAACTTGAGGACGCTCTAAAGCGACACTTGTGTAACACCTTTACAGGCACTGGTAGATTACCAAGTGCTGACACACGTGCTTCTGAGGCTGCGGGTGATCAGAGGAATAGCGGTGAAGGCCAGGGCGCTTGACTTGATGCTTTTTTAAATGTTTTTAGTCCACGACGCCCAAGGACGTCAAATGTAGGCACCCATTGCCAGTGTCTTCACATATGGTGCAGGACTACCTAGGGGCAAGGGCAGACCTGGATACCTTTCCAGCAGATGATCCACTGGCTTACTGGGTGTTGAGATTGGATCACTGGCCAGAACTTAGCCAATATGCTATGCAGCTACTAGGTTGCCCTTCATCTAGCGTGCTTTCCGAAAGGACGTTCAGTGCCGCTGGAGGTTTTGTCACAGACAAAAGAGTGCGTCTGTCCACCGACTCTGTAGACCGGCTGACATTTATAAAAATGAATCAGTCCTGGATCAGCAGCTATCAATCCCCTGATGCTGAAGTAATGGAATAGATAGGGGATGTCCTCTTCTGCATTCACAAAACCTCCAGCACTGAACTCTTCCACAATACCACAAAAGGGTTACGGTGTGAAGGCACTTGCTGCCATGAAAGGCACAATATTTGGCTGCACTGACGCCTGTGCCAGATTTATATCATTTTATTTTTTTGAACCGCAGGGTCCAACCCTGCACTCTTCCACAATACCACAGAGGGGTTACTGTATGATGACACTTGCTGGCCTGGCAGTCTTGCACCAAAGGCAGAATATCTGGGTGCACTGACTCCTTAACCAGATGCAATTAAGCAGATCTTTTTAATATAGGACCGCAAGGTTCACCCCTGCACTCTTCCACAATAACACAGAGGGGTTACTGTATGATGATACTTGCTGGCCTGGCATTAAAGGCACAATATCTGGGTGCACTGACGCCCATTACCAGATCAAAAACTTTTCAATATAGGACCGCAAGGTCCACTCCCTGCATTTTTCACAATACCACAGAGGGGTTACTGTATGATGATACTTGCTGGCCTGGCATTAAAGGCACAATATCTGGGTGCACTGACGCCCATTACCAGATCAAAAACTTTTCAATATAGGACCACATGGTCCACCCCTGCATTCTTCCACAATACTACAGAGGGGTTACTGTATGATGATACTTGCTGGCCTGGCATTAAGGCACAATATCTGGGTGCACTGACGCCCATTACCAGATAAAAAACCTTTCAATATAGGACCACATGGTCCACCCCTGCACTCTTCCACAATACCACGGAGGGGTTACTGTATGATGATACCTGCTGGCCTGGCATTAAAGGCACAATATCTGGGTGCACTGACGCCCATTACCAGATCAAAAACTTTTCAATATAGAACCACATGGTCCACCCCTGCATTCTTCCACAATACTACAGAGGGGTTACTGTATGATGATACTTGCTGGCCTGGCATTAAAGGCCAATTTCTGGTGCACTGACGCCCATTACCAGATCAAAAACTTTTCAATATAGACCACATGGTCCCCTGCATTCTTCCACAATACTACAGAGGGGTTACTGTATGATGATACTTGCTGGCCTGGCAGTCTTGCACCAAAGGCAGAATATCTGGGTGCACTGACGCCTTAACCAGATGCATATCTTTTTAATATAGGAACGCAAGGTCCACCCCTGCACTCTTCCACAATAACACAGAGGGGTTACTGTATGATGATACTTGCTGGCCTGGCATTAAAGGCACAATATCTGGGTGCACTGACGCCCATTCCAGATTCATATCTTTTTAATATAGGACCGCATGGTCACCCTGCATTCTTCCACAATACCAGAGGGATTACTGTATGATAGTACTTGCATGCCTGGCACTAAAGGCACAATATCTGGGTGCACTGCCACTGACGCCTGTATCAGATTCATATTCTTAGAGGGGTTACGGTGTGACGGCACTGTTGCCGACGCTAAAGCCCAATTTTAAAGCACCTATTGTTACTTTCATCCAAAGCCTGCATAAGTTTCACAATAATTTAGCCAAAAAATCACTAAACTTTTTCTGCGCGTCCTAAAATGTCTTTTCATACAGGCTGCCGCCCCAAGCAGTTGTTTATGGATAGATTAAAGGAAAAGCATTTACCGTCATATGAAACGTCAATTTTTTTGTTTTTAAGTGTTTCTATACATCCTAGAAATCCGCCACTTCACGGGCAGGTTATGGGGACCTCCTAGGCACGATATTTGAAGGAATTTTTGGGTTTTATTTTTAACCCTTATTTCATGGAAAACTCACTGTCCCTTTAAAAACGTTTTTTTTTAAACTTTTTGTCCTTGTTTCCTGTCCCCCAGGGTACTACTCAGACCCCCATACACCTTTTATGGCAAATATGTAGCATATATGCCCTCTTGGAGGGCACTCTAGAAAACCGAATTTTCAGCCCCATTGACTTGAATGGGGTTCGGGTTCGGTCCTGAACAAATGGGAAGTTCGGGTTCGGGCTCGAACCGAACTCGGGGAGTGTTCGGCTCATCCCTAGTTACCACCAGCTTTTCAAAGACTTTAAAATTATGCACGCAAACGTCGTTCGTAAAGAGATGCGCATCGATTGAAATACCATCCGCGTACCAGCGCACGAACGAATTTGCGCTCACAATGTTAAGTATAGGACGCGCACAGTTCATCACGCTCGCGCAGGTCCATCCGC
The DNA here is from genome assembly GCA_009667805.1 of Leptobrachium leishanense. Taxonomy (NCBI): domain Eukaryota; kingdom Metazoa; phylum Chordata; class Amphibia; order Anura; family Megophryidae; genus Leptobrachium; species Leptobrachium leishanense. Next base: position 25,211 of record RXON01005220.1, read on the forward strand.
GTTAGACGATAACGCGCAACGTTTGCGCGAACGTTGAAATACGACATTCTGCGCAAATGGTTTTGAACTGGCGCAAATGCGCATTTGCGCGCGCGCAAAACAAATGCGCGAAGAATGTAATAGGGCCCTATAGGTGGTGTTTGCTTTAAGTTGATCATTGATCCCCCGCTATTGTACTTTTCTTGACTTTCTCTGTAGGTTATGTGGGAAAAAGGGAGTTTCACTCGTATAAAATGTAACATTGTAGCTTGGTATACTTGTTAAAATAATATTAAAAAGATCTGAACATCTAGCTGCAGGTAATCCAAGATGTCTATATATATAATAAAGTTTATAATTGTAGAAGACATTTACACATCCCATCCCACATGCGTACCTGTACACACTGCGTCTCCAAGGTCCACCCGTCGCAAGGACGGCATAGAACGTCCTGCGGCGGGAAGGGGTTAAGTGGTCATAGTAACGAGTCTGTCTATCCTGTATCCTTTTTATGTAATTGCTGATGTTCGCATAAACATATCTTTAACTGTCCGACGCATGGAGCTAAACAGCTAGGCAAGAAAGAAACTTTAAGAACAATTGACCTGTCAGTTGGAAGGACAGATTTCTATGATACATTGTGGGCTGGAGAGTGTTTCCAAAGCTTTCTACACAACAAAAGAAGCCGGGTGAAAACCGAGAAAGACTTTTGTTTATTGATGCCTTTTTCACTTAACCTGAATTATTGAATAGGAAAAACACATAAAATAACCACAACTGACGAGTAATTACACACCTGTCACAGAGACAATGACAGATTAGAAGGCATGCGTTAACTCTTTGAGTTCCTGAAGGTTAAGCAACAAACTATTAAGCAAGTCGACACAACAGATCAGGAGCAGTGCATCCTGCAAAGTATTTTTTAACACATCATCCTAAGCCTGATTGAGCAGCAGATGTGTGTGTGTATGGATGCAAAAAGAAAAAAAATGAATGAGTGATGAAAACAATCAACAAATGGTGACCAAGGACTCCGAGTGAGCCAGTGATGAAGCCTGCCTGAGGTCAGACGAAACGCGATGAGCAGTTTCATTGAATAGTTTAATCATCGTTCTTTTATATTGCAGGTTTGGGACTTGGCCTTTCCGTGAAACCTTGCGGACAGCGGCTCATTCACATACTTCCGCAGCCGGAGAGACAGATAATCATCTGCTATCCGGAGGCTCTGAGCGATCGAGGCCATCACGATGTTAGCACATGTTTCATGCGCTTTCCCGTTGCGAGTGCATTTTATTGCATTATATCTTTTATTACATACTCGTTAATAAATACTTCACTCTATTATCTAAGTCTGTGTCTAGTGTTTTTCTCCATATGTTGTTTAAACCAAGGCTGGAATATGAAATAAGCTGCAACATCTGTCAGTAAACTATAGCAATTTTTAAAGACCCGTTATTTTATTATTTGGTTCCCTTTTTTTGGTTGTTTTCATCACTTATTCACTCCCTTTTTCTTCTGTATTCACTTTGGATTTATTTGAGGTGATCCTTGGCTGCTTTTGTGTGGCTTCAGATATATTATACACAATTCTCTTTTATGGTTTGTATATGTAGTGTATACCTATAACGCACAAGTAATTTTAGAGACTTTCATCGCCTCATTTACCACTTCTCTGAGGCACCTAAATGATATTTAGTGAATCCAATACATTATTTTAAGTCTATTCATGTAGAACCAGCATTTGGAGAGTTATTTTGACACCACACTAAGCAGTGTCCAAGTGAAGGCAAGAAGAGGACACGATGGTGGTAGCGATAAAATAAAGGGAGTTATTAATAAGAATTTAAATTATAGATGAGAGAAACCTAGACTTTATCAAGGGCAAGTACAAATCCCAAAACCCCCCCAAAACAGATGTAATTGTACTCTGTATTATTTTCATTGCATTTTCCCTTGATAAAGTCTGCTAGTCAGATGAAACGTGTCAGGTGTTTCTATTATTTATTATTAAAATTCTTACTAATAAATCCCTTTATTTTATCATTACACCACTGTCCTGGATCTCTGTTTCCCATCTTGGAATGGGCTTGAAGCTCTGTGTTCGGAGGCTGGAGTGAGTGTATCTCTGTGTGCTTTTTCTTCTTACACAGGATCCTGTGAGTTTCGTACAATCTGGTGTAACCCCTTTTGCCACAGAGCTAGATCAGTGGTTCCCAACCCTGATCCTCCAGTAACCCTAACAGGCCAGGTCGGTACAGTTATTTTTTTATAGGACTCTATAGTTTCTGTGTACCTTCTATTGCTTCTAATGTAACCTTGATAATGGCTCCACGTCGGTAATCTTTTTTAATTTATTTTAATAAATTTTCTGATTTTAAGCTCTTGCGTGAGACTACTTTTTGGATTATGTATAAGTCACACACTCTAATATTTTGTTGGGCCACCTTTTACTTTGATTATGACACATATTCGCAGTGACGTTGATTCATTAAGCTTATGCAAAGTCACATTTATTCCATCCTTTTTTATTTAATATTATTTTTATTTCAATTTTTTGCAAGATATACCATGCAAAACATCAGAGTACATAAAGGAGTTGCACAGATATATTGGGTACAACCTTCACGTGATCCAGAAACAATTATAAATCACTGAACGCCTCGCAATCTCCAAGATTACAAACTGCTAGGCCCGGTGGCGAAATATTAGGCCTAGGGCACTTACTCATAATACGAATGTAGTGAAGTGAAAAGAAAAATACAAGATAAAATATATGTGCAAACATAATAATACAGTGAAGGCAAGAAGATTCCGAACACGTCCAAAACCAAGAAAGATAATGGAACCATTAATACCAGGGTGTAAAATGCACTCTTCAGGAGACGGACGAGGTGGTGAGGGTGGTGAGGGTGTGAATTCAGGAAATCGATCCACTAAAACCAAGTTTGGAAATGCTGTTATTTTCTTATAGGACTCTATAGCTTCCATGTACCTATATTCTGCTATCTAAAAGGTTTTGGAACCTTGTCCTGGAGGCTCTGTCCTGCTCTGCACAGGAAACGGAGTTCCATTTTGGCCCATGCATTGAAAAGTTTATTTTTTAGGTTTCAGTTGTATCATATTATCATATGGTTGGTTGTGTAGGGAGAGGTATTAGCAGTAGGAAAAGGGAAGTGCTCATGCCACTGTACAGAGCACTGGTGAGACCTCACTTGGAGTACTGTGTGCAGTACTGGAGACCGTATCTCCAGAAGGATATAGACATCTTAGAGAGAGTTCAGAGAAGGGCTACTAAAATGGTGTACGGCTTGAAGGAGAAAAGTTACCAGGAAAGGCTTAATGATCTTAACATGTACAGCTTGGAAAAAAGACGAGACAGAGGAGATATGATAGAAACATTTAAATACGTAAAGGGAATCCACGAGGTAGAGGAAGGGAGTATATTTAAAAGGAAACAAAATAGCAAAACAAGAGGACATAGTCTTAGATTAGAGGGGCAAAGGTTTAAAAGTAACATCAGGAAGCATTATTTTACTGAGAGGGTGGTGGATACATGGAACAGCCTTCCAGTAGAAGTGGTAGAGGCCAAAACAGTGATTGAATTTAAGCAAGCATGGGATAGGCATAAGGCTATCCTAAACAAAAGATAAATCCAGGTAAAGTATCCATGTAATTGGGCAGACTAGATGGGCCGAAAGGTTCTTATCTGCCGACATTTTTCTATGTTTCTATGTTTCTATCATCACAATAATTATATGTTACCTATTATAATTATTGTAATGTTTCCCTAAAATTCAGTCTGTCTATGCTTTTATTATCAGCTTTTAGTGTGAGCCAAGGGAGGGATGACAATGATTACTTGAGAGAGTAGGTCGAAATCTTGGTGAGTTCCCACATATCTTTATGTTGAACGTGACTCCTGGCATTAACCAGAGTCTACAATGATACATTTAATGTCCTTGACCTTTAATATGAAGCACATAAGAAATATGTTAAGAGTGAGGAAAGGGACCAAAGCAGGGAATGGACAGGATTGAGTAAACCAGCATTAATGTGTTCCCAGGCACACTAGGAACATACCAAACCTGCAATGCCACCTCCTACAAACAAGCCCATATAATCGTTAAAATAGTAAATCTTTATTACAATTTGATGAATACATATTAATAGAGCCAACTAAACAAGAACCACAAAAAACAACAAACACACTGCACTGAAAAGTATGGTATTCAGAGGCAATAATGTCTTACTCCAAAATAACACTGTGGTGCTCTAATATAATAATATCAATTCAGCACATCAATATTGAAAAGGCCAAAATAGCCAGCCATATATCAGTCATATAGGCTACCATATTAAACAATGCAACAGCAGCTAATTGCCTGCTATTGCAATAAACAGTGTTTAGAACGACATTGTCAAAACCTCAACCCGTTACATTCGAATGTTAAAAAGACAAAAAAGGAACTAATTACTCAACACGTTTCACCCCGAAATGGACTTTCTCAAGAGCAAATAAACCAGTCATCCTGTCAGATATTTATCTCTTTATTAATGGAGACAGGAATCACTCCTGTGTGCTTGCACTGGCAGCCGCCCCCATGGACATACTGTGCATGCACGCCACAACAGATTCTAATTCAAATGCCATTGGTCAATGTCATCATGTGATCAATCCAGCCAATCAGGCAATAACCCTACTTCCCCAATCGGATCACCTCTTATCAACGAGTAGTGTCCTCAGCAACATACTGATTGTTCCAGTGCGTGCACTCCACAGCGCAGGATGCGGGGGATCAATACATCCCCGCAGCATAGATAGACCCCATGGTTCAAGTCATAAAATAAGCATCACTTCGGACTATATGCTGGGGACATAACCATTAAATGGTGAAGACAATACCGAGGGATATCACCCATTTATATACCACTCCTAGCATGTAACATTAATTCCTTTATACAGACTAATCCCAATGTCTGCCAAGAGGCTCACACCTCACCAGGTGTGTGCTGCTGCCACACAGTCATGGAAAAAGCTACATCTGCTATAGATAGCAAACACCACATATATTGAGAAGAATAATTAGTATCCATGGCTTATTATCCATTTTATCTGTCCAGATCAACTTTCTCATGAACTGAACATCAAACCCAATCATAAAAGCATAGATTCACATTTTTGAATTTTCAATCTTGCTGATCTAACAGATATTTTAGCTTAAATAACACCAGTTAGGACAACATGGCCCAGCACTATGAACACTTTATTTTGAGGGTGCCACAACACTTCATGGAAAGCTACTTTACCTTAAGAATGGTTCTTTGACTATATGCATATGGTCATGACTTTATCCATGCATAATGGGATAGTTTATAAGTCATTGTTTGCCAAACCTGTCCTCAGGTCCTCTTAACAGGCCAGGTTTGTCAGATACCTGAAGCACAGCACAGGTGATATGATTTGCTGCTCAGTGTTTGCAGGATTCAGTCTGCATTTCCCCAAGGGGAATCCTACAATCACTGAGCAGCAAATCATATCACCTGTGCTCTGCTTCAGGTATTTGGAAAACCTGGCCTGTTAGGTGGACTTAAGGAGCAGGGTTGGGAAACACTGATAGTTAATAGTGGATCTAGAGCAACACAGTTATCATATTTTTGCCAACTTTTATATCTTCATGCTGGCTACCCCGAATGTCTTTCAATAAATTAGGAATGCAGAATAAGAGATGGTTTAATTGGACTTATGCAGTGTTTCAGTTCTCAGCTGAACCTTTCTGAAGTATACTTGATAAAGTTCTGGATGACAACTGAAATGTCGCAAAGCTCTGATTAAACCGGAAATTCTTCATTGTTCGGTGGTGAAACTTGCTTTCCAACTACTGTTTCGCTGGACTGGCTGCCTGGATTGCTGTGGAACGCTTTGTAACTTTAACACAGCTATTGAGTTTTGTATCATGTATCTATCACAATCACCATCTGAAAGCTCTATAAATGTTACTAGACAAGTCAAAGGTTTACTATTAAATGTTATGTTAGTTAAAAGTGACCTTTTATTGAAAAATATCTTCTAACAAAAAAGTATAACTCTTAAAGTAGAGTCATCATTTATAATATATAGTCTGTGAACTACTCTGAAAATTGGACCATATTCTGCCATGTGCAAAAGAGATACTTTCTCATTGGCAGAAAGGGAGTGCTGGTTTGGTAACTTTGTGGCCCAACGGCAGATTAGTCAATAATAAATAAATGATGGCTCATCTCTATGCTGATCCACTTAATAAAACATCTGTGACTCTCAATGAGATTATCTTTATGAAACCTATTTATTGCATTAAACTTAATCCAATCAGGATTTACCACTAAATTGTATACTGAAAGAAAAAAATAACTTCCCATCATTTCCAAAGTGCGCAAATAAGGCTCTGTCTCCCGACAGCATAAAACCGTGACTATACTATGAAAGCACAAGTTGAATCAGGATACAGCTGTGACCTATGAGTGATCTTCAAGGTGAAATTAGCAGCGTTTATGAACATTAAGTTCAGCCCTTTGATTGATATTCATGAATTTTGTGGCAAATCTATAACAAGTGCAGTGTGTTTCCTGTTACTGCTGTTACTTTTCACTTATGTTTAATAGTCACAGAATTAATAGATTAAGTAGGTAATTCTGAACATTTAAATGCAAGCATACTGGTGGAATTTGAAATTGATTGCACCCTTATTACATACAGCAGTTATTAATATAACTGACTGAATGATTTATAAGTCCATAAAGAGTTATTTTCTACAGAAGAGATGACAGAAATTTATGAACATTTTCAACAATTAACCCCTTCACTGCCAAGGGATTTGTCCAGAAAACCACTGTCAGAAACCAGTGTTTTTTTGGAAAATCATTTTGAAATAACTATACTGTAAGAAATATTTGCAATGTATTCCATACTGTAATAACCTATTGTGCAGGTAGATGCCACCATCTGCTGGTCAAAAGGAGTTAGTGCAGTTCTTGTCTCAGTGCAGAATCAGCTAGGGAGATGTCAGACACATTCCCAGCTGGTTTTAACCCCTTTCAGTACCGATAGAGATATCTCGGGCTTCAAAGGCACCATCTGGTGCCCCAATATCTCAATATGCTGATTTGCAGCCCAAAATAAAATGAAATTAGTTAGCTGCAAACAAATTTTGTTTGCTGTTGGGTTGCAGAAGGTGCCCCCAAAGTTTTAGCCCTGTGGGCATAATGCCCAAGGAGCTAAAACTGTAAAATCATCTGCTCAAAGCTCTGAAATCTCAGGCTTTCAGCAGCCGATGCAGGAGAAACAAAAAAAAAATAGACCAGCCGCTCAAACGGCTGTAACTCAATTTGGCAGTAGATGGCACCATCTACAGGGCAAAAATAGGTTATTTACACTAAGAAATACAATGGGTATAAGCTCAAATGTTTCTTTATAATTTATTTTAAAATGATTTTACAAATAAAACACTGGTTTCTGACAATGGTGTTTTGGAAAATCACTTGGCAGTGTAGGGGTTAAAAAGTGTTAAGTCCTCGGGCGTTAGGCACATGGTGCCAACATTTTAGGGTATGTTCTGGAGGTTAAATGCAAGTGAATTTTGTTTGCAATAAGTGAAATTCCTTTACATTTCTGTTGTGGAACACCATATCAACTATACTTGATATTGGGGCATCTTGGAAGGGAAGTGGATAATTTGAACTTAACTAGGAAAAGTCCGATTTTTTTTAATTAGAAAAACTCTGGTTATTTAATAAGTAATATTATATTTAAGAAAATAGAGTAATAAAAAAGGAGATTTTTAGGGTTAAAATTCTTTCCTAGGTTATCTTTAACTCACGATAAGAATTTTAAAAATGCATTACCATAATGCATACAGGGTGACTGACCATTATATGTATTGAACATATAACTTATATATACAAATAATAAGACCATATATAAGAGTGGAAGGTGTATACTTTTATACCAAGACTAATTTTATACCCGGCACAATAGCAATTAGTGAACTTCCACTGGTATAATTCCAAGAACCTGTTATGTAAATAAATAGTAAGTAATAGTGCAGAGTATCCAATGTGACTAAAAAGTAAAAGTATTGCAACGCACCACATCAATAGCGCCCTGGCCCTCCCCGTTAACCCCGCTACAGTATTTGCCAGCATTCTCTCCGCGATTGCTCCCAGTCTCCGCTGATGAGGCGCCACAGCCTCCCCTCCCTGGCGCGTACATAACTAGAGACCGACCTAAATTACCACGCGAAATTCCCCTGGCACACCCGGATTCCTTCCTTACTTGCTTTCATCTCCATGGCCTTACATCATATCTGCGTACCCTGGCCCCTTTGGAGAAATTCACACGACCGCTGACTGAATTTGAGCATTTGGTTAGCCGACGGACCACCCCTGCGCATGGTATCTCACGACTGTACGGCACCCTGCAATCTCTATCCCCCCTGGTACCCAAATACGTAGAGGGATGGGAGTCTGATCTCCAGCAAACCTTTACGGAGGAGGAATGGCGACAGATCTTTACTTTGACCACATCCTGCTCCATCGCCACTCGGGCACAGGAAACGGCATATAAATTGTTGTCCCGTTGGTACAGAACGCCTGCCAGTATTGCCACATACTCTGGAGACCCTATTGCCTCATGTTGGAGATGTCGAGCCCCAGGGGCGGACATTCTGCACATCTGGTGGTCCTGTCCCGAGCTCCAGCCGTTTTGGAGACAGGTCCACACTGTTATTAGTAAGATCTCTACATCCCCACCGGAGTTTACCCCGGCAGCCATGCTACTCCACCACACTCACCTACCCATATCCACATATAAAAATTCACTTGATGTCCGCCTGTTAAATGCCTCTAAAGCGGTAGTACCAAGACATTGGAAGTCCCCTACTGCCCGTCATTTAGGGAATGGTTAGATGAAGTGCAGCGCATCAGGGATGTTGAGGACCTGATCCATCAATCATCGGGCCGGATGGCCAAACACATGCTACGATGGTTTTACTGGACCGAAGCGACCCGCTCTTTCCCGGACCCCCCGCTCCCCGTTTTGCAAATACTGGATCGCTAAGAGATCACTGATTCCCGCCCCCACCTCCCTTTTGTTATTCCAAACCCCTTCCTCCTCACTGAGATCGCACCCCCACTTTTACACTGATTGTTGCACTGTATTGTTCTGCCGCATGTACTGTCACGTGCAATGTTGCAGTTTATCCCTTTACTCATTAGAGTACGTTTTCATTTTGTCACAACCCTGCATTATAGCTGTACTTCATAGACTGGATTAGAATGGATTTTTATGACTCTGACGTACCCTTCTGCACTGCATATCTTGTATCACTGAACCAATGTAACACTGTAAAACTCAATAAAATTTATTACAATAAAAAAAAAGTAAAAGTATTATAAAAATAAACAGGATTTGGCATATCAATCACAAATAGGGAGCAGCGTGAAGCGCTACTCAGACTTTGGGAAGAATCAGTTCCCTAAATAGTGTTGGATCCCAAAGGCCCTTCCTTCCCATCTCTATAAGGGATATAAACAGTGCAATAGTGCCGACTATATAGCCCATATAAAAGTAATCAAGGGGTCTAAGGAAACGACTCACAAAGCTTGAGCGGCGCAGAGTGCCACTCAAACTGTAATATAAGGATACAAAGAGATCGCACTTGGGAAGAAAACTACCCAAGCGGATCCTATTGTCGAGAGGGGATCCCAGACACCAAATTTTAGAGCGGTAAACCCATAAGATAAGACAAAACACTTTGACAGCCACTCCCAATGGGGATCCCAAACTTAACCACCAATACCCACAGAGGATGCAAGGTGACTGCTCCTATAACCAGTAAAGATAATAATTTTATAGATTGTATTAAAACCACAATCAAAAACAATACCAAAACACATTAATTTATAATATATCTAATAAAAAATACATTAATAATCTAATATATTTAATAACACTTTTAATATGTTTTGGTATTGTTTTTAATTGTGGTTTTAATACAATCAAGAACGTTATTATTTGTACCCATTATTGGAACGGTCACCTTGCATCCTCTGTAGGTATTCCCATTGGAGGTGGTTGTCCAAGTGTATCGCCACTCAAACGGTCAACGTCAACGGGAGGATCCGTCCCTCATACGTTGGATCCATTTGAAGGTTCCCAAGAAGAGTAATACAAAAGCGTATTCTGCCTCTTCTTTTTAAAAGCTTGATTTATTAGCTTGAATAAAATAATTAAAACAGCATATGCTATCTAATGATCTAATGATAATTACATTTATCTGTTTATATATATATATATCTTACATTTAATTGTTAAATGGAAATAAAAAAAGAGTATAAGACTCATTATACACAGAATTTTATCATTTCTAATATATGTGCGAAAGGACAATTCAGCACACGAAGCGTTAAACAATATTTCAAACAGCCACTTGGTGGTATGAAGATGCATGCAAATCTCAACAATGCTAATAAACATAGCCATAAGAATCCTATTCTGCAAGACCAGATGATTGATGGACAGACACTGGTACGCATGACTCCCACGCTGGGTGGGATAGAATAAAATTGTGAGCATACACGCAGACAAAAATAACAAACCCTGGCATGGACTAGGCTAGCATCAACGCTTACCTGATTGTGCGTCTCCCGGTGTTTGTTTTACCCAGGCTGGAGTGTTACTTCTGTTTATAATGTAGCAATCCAGGAACGCCTTCCAAACAATAGACATATCCTCAGCAGCAAAAAAAAATAAAAAAATACAGCAGGCAGTAAACAAACCCGCTCTGCCGTCCCCGATTGTTTAACTGAAGCATAAAACACCGCACACGTGTGTCGTGTGTAGAAAAACCATTTCCTTCCTAATTAGCATCAGGGCCACCTACCTAGGGAGGCACTAAACTGCAACGCTCATGAAATTTTTATGTCGAGCAATTGAGACAGAAGCATTGCTTCCACGGACGAGACTTGACACCGCCAAAAGGTGAATAATCTGAGACACAACAGACCCAATCAATCAACGGGATAATGCCCAAAGAATGTATCACCGCAACCTGACACAGATACAATTATTATTATTACTTTCTTTAGGTCCATTAAACCCCCTCTCCGTATTTCTTTACATCCTGTACACAGAGTCCGGAGGTTCTGTCCTGCTAAACCAGAATACACAACGCAGGGAATGTAACAGACAAGGAGTCATAAACGTACTGACTGGAGATTCCGTCCTGTAGAACCAAACAGTAAGGAGGGGCTTTAATAGACAAGAACCTTTTTTTTAAAAAAATATAACAATGGCAAAGAAACAAATGATTCTTTCCCCCCCCCCTATCTTGGCGCTGCTTGAGAGAAGCATTTTAGTTCACTGAGAAAGCAAGTCACGGGAGAATAGCAATTACAAAGATCTGCAGCAGCTGAGCCTTTCATGCTCACTCGGTAGCAGTGCGGCTCCTCTTCACATTCACACTGCTGGGAAAAACCTCAAATCCCCGACCTGGAGAAAAAAAAAAAAATCTCTTCTGCTTGGGCTGCTTCCCACACAGAAAGAATTCAAACTGAAGACATAATCATAAAAATCAGATTTAATTTTGATTTAGACTAATAGCGTATTTCCTTGTACAAGATGGCAGATAAAGCAAGCCCATGGCCAATTGCCGTCCGATGGGTTTCGGCAGAATATCCACGCTATGGCTCATGTTCTATATTTGCTCATTTATTGATTTTTTTTTATAAGTTTCACAGTAACGGAGTTGCCACGAAAGACTTTCTGCAAGATCTACACTCACTGAGTGATTTATACTTAATCTACCATTAATGTTCTTGAACCCAGGACGTACTTGAAAACGAGAGAAATCTCAATGTATCCTTCCTGGTAAAATACTTTATAAATAAATAAATATACAGGGCTTCCAGATCAGCCATGTTTTCCTGGGCACATATAAATTATTAAAGCTGATGGGCAGGGCATGAAAAATGCGACCCCACAGTCAGGGCCAGATTAACATACAGGCCATTGGAGCTGCAGCTCCAGGCCATGCCCATAATAGGTCCAGGGAAAGGATAACTATGCAATAATGGGCCTCTGGACCCTTGTATCTCTCTCTCACATAGATAGATAGGCCGTGTTAGTCCAGATGGCAAAATCACGAGTATAGCAGTATGTAGTGATGCCTTTTTTATCGGACTAACGTTACATTTAAAAGACAAGCTTTCGAGAGTATATTTTTCTTCTTCAGGTCTGGAGCTATACTGAGCAATATCCTAGAATTAAACATGAAGGCTGGTGTAGGACGAGCGCACGAGGCACGTGCCTACCGGCGTCTGTCGCAGCATTGTGACGCTGCCACGGGGCTGGTCCCATGCTGTAGCGCCCGCTTGAAATGAGCGGGCTATAAGCATCCGTGCACAAAACCTCCCCGTCAAAATGCTAGACGCGCATTTATGGGGCTGCAAAGTGTGATCCTTCATGGCAGGATCGAGCCTTACAACGCTAACTGCGCTCAGCGAGGTGGCCAGACGGGTGTTGAGTGGAAGGAATGTCCACGCTCACGGACATTCCTTCCGTTCTCCAAAGACGCTCGTCTGATCCCAGCCTAAAACATTAAGGGGCACACAGGTGTGGGGGGGTGAAATGTTGTTAATAGTGAGTCAAATCCTATGGTCAAAATGGGAAAATAAACACATGAGAGCTTTCAGGCCCATAAAACAACAATGTTTTTCTTTCATGACAACTTGAAAGAAAAAAACAAGAGAAAAAAACACCACAAAACAGTGAAGGCAGAAAAAGACTTACCAATATATATATATATATATATATATATATGTAGATTAGGTAAACAGCGTGAGTCCAGATGCCAAAATCAGAGTATAGCAGTGTGTAGTGATACCTTTTTTATTGGATTAACGATACATTTAAAAAACAGGGATTTGAGAATGTACCGCTCTTCCTCAGGTCTTGATGCTAAACTGAACAAAATCATAGAATTGAACCATAAGGATCCAAGCAGAAGGGGGGGGGGGTGTTGTAAATGCGAATAGTGGAATCGTATGGTCAAGTAAGGTAAACAAATGAGGACAGATCATAGACTCATAAAACCACACAGGTAAGCCTCATGGTGAACATCGGATGATGGTGGCTAGGAGGAAAGAGTAAATGACCCAACTTAAAGAAGAAAAAAACAAGAAGAGAGAAAAACCCCATATGTAAACCAAGTACAATGCTGAATGTTACAAGACATTATGATAGTGAGTAAAAAAGCCAGAATCCACATTGAGTCCTTCTTTTATGGTGTTAAAATATGTGATTATTCACATTACAAATGTTTTACGTTCACAAGGGTCTTTAAAATTTCCTTTGAGGATTTTAATTTTGAGGATTTGGATGGAGTGGCCTGTTAGATTGAATCTCTTGTGCAGCCTCAGTGAAGTGATTTTCCTTTTTGTTTTTCCCTTTCTTTTAATTGTTTTTAATTGTTGTTGCTCTAAATTCAGAATTGTTTTTTTTTTTAAATATCCCATTTTTTCTTCCACTGTGGTACGTGCCCTTACCTCCAGACGTTCAATCAGGCTAGCTCATTGTAATAAAACCACAAAACAAAACAAAAAAGATCCCTGATGAAGTTGGCCGAGTGCCGAGTGCTAACGAAACGCGTCGGATTTATGTTCTGGAATAAAAAAACTTTTTTATTTATCCTGATTCCGATCTGAATCCTTCCTTGAGCGGACCCTCGATTACCGAAGCTGTGGCAGCGGCAATACGTGGAGTCTGGTGGAGGAGCCTACGCATGGCGATATCCTGGGCCTCATGAGAGTACCCATAGGAGGGGTAACGTTATATGCGCTAAATAATCTGAAATCCTGGGAGTGCGATTCTAGCAGGGGCAGAAATGTTGCATCACTGTTTTAACAGTATAACGCTATGATCCTTCATTGTTTATGTTCCTTGTAGATCCCTATTATCTTTTACATTAGCTCATTGTAAGACAGTCCTTGGGTAAGCAGAGTGGGACACCACCCTAGGCATCGTACACAAGGGTACTCAGTGGGCTAATCACAAAGTGCATTCTCCTACCAGTACAGGTTAGTAGATTTGCTGATTGGCTGGATCAGGAAACAATATCACATATCTAACATACTATCTAACGGTACAAAACCGGAAAGAAATGATAACAAATTACACGATTTCTTCTACATTGAAATAATTATGACCAACATGAAATAATTACATCCGCGAAGGTTCATCATTAGTCATGTAATAACTGCTACCATTCCTTTTGATAAGATTATGCATTATTAAACTCTTTTTGGAAAAAAAATTATAGAGACAAACTGGTAATGATCTAAATGCAGACTGCAGGCCAAAAATGACAAATGAGATGAACAGAAGGAATGAAAGTTTTACATTGATTAACGGGAACCCTTTTAAGATCTCAGGTTAAAAAAAGCAGGGGCCTGATACTGTCCAAGCCATTAACAGACATGTGCAAAACGAAAAAAAAAATTGTTTCAGATTGATTCATTAAATTTTTCAGTTTGTTTTGGTGCATTCGTTATGTTGCCTTGATTCATATTTCGGATTGATTCATTAGTTCGGCTGATCGGTAATTCGAATTTCGGGTTGATTTGTTATTTCGCTTTTATTGGTAATTCAATTTTCGGACCAATTCGCATTTCATTTTTATTAGTTATTTCGTATTTCATTTTTATTTCTTATTTAGTTTTTATGAATTATTTCGGAATGTGAAACAGATGAATTAAATTTACTTAGATTAAGGTAAAAAAATGTAATTAAAAAAGATGCCTAATTCCCCATCTTTGGTGTTGAAACCTATTCGTATTGACTGAATAGCAGCCCCGCGTAGCTGCGGAGCCCCACTGAACTGCTATCCATGGTGTTGAATAGGTTTCAGCACCAAGAATAGCTGCTGTCATTGGTACTGAATAGGTTTCAGAACCTTTGACTGCGATTGGCGAGGGCTGTCTGACTGAAGGAAAGAAAAAAATCCTGCTCATTTAGCAAAGGAAAAAAGCTTCACTGTTTTAAAATAAATTAGGGATCCAGAAATGTCCCCCAAAAAATTCTGAAAAATGCCAAAAAACTCCTAAAAAATAAATGAGACTTGTTGCTGCAAGTGAAAAGAATAAACAGTTGAATTTATATTTAATAAAAACTGCGAATATTTTTTACATTGAAACCGATGGGATTATTTTGTATGGCTGGTATTTTTATTGTAGTACTGGCTGTATTTTATTTTGGTACCAGCTGGTATTTCATTACTGGCTGCTGGTATTTTCATTGTGGTACTGGCAGGTATTTTATTTTGGTACCTGTTAGTTTTTTACTGGCTGCTATTTTCATTGTAGTACCGGATGTATTTTATTTTGGTACTGACTGGTATTTTTATTTTAGTATCGGCTGTATTTTATATTGGTACTGGCTGGTATTGTATTACTGACTGCTATTTTTATTGTAGTACCGGCTGTATTTTATTTTGGTACCGGGTGCTATTTGTCTACTTGCTGCTATTTTCATTGTAGTACTGGCTGTATTTTATTTTGGTACCGGCTGGTAATATATTACTGGCTGCTATTTTTATTGTAGTACCCGCTTTTTTTTATTTGGTGCTGGCTGGTATTTTTAATGTAGTACCGGCTGGTATTTTATTTTGGTATGGCTGCTATTTTTAATGTAGTACCGGCTGTATTTTATTTTGGGGCCGACTGGTATTTTTATTGTAGTATCGGCTGTATTTTATTTTGTTATCGGCTGGTATTTTAAATGTAGTACCGGCTGGTATTTTATTTTGTATGACTGGTATATGTATCCCGAAAAATGGCTAAAATATCCTAAAAAATAAATAAAGAGACTTTTTGTTGCAAATGAAAAGAATAAACGTAAACGGTTGAATAAATATTTAATAAGAACCGGGAATATTTTTTACATTGAAACCAACGGGATTCGCCTGTTTAAAGCTGTCGAACGAACCACCGAAAATCAGGGCATTTCACTGACATTTCAGTGCTGTTCTTTGTTCTCTGAATAGATTAACCATTACTTCTCTATGGGGAATCGAGTGAAACAGTATAATGAATTGATCAGTTAAAACAAAATCAATTTATTTTATACCATTTCGTTTTCATTCCGTTTTGGTCTGAATCGATTCATTTTAGTTTTGTTTCATTCTGAATCAATTTGTTTTCAGACCATTTTCGTTCCATTTCGGGGTGTATGTTACATGAAATAAATGTCATATTTCAAAAATAGTTAAAAATAAAGTTGTAGATGTGATGAATAGGAATATATCGATATTACCACCAAAGCTGGTCACTGGAATTTATAACCTATTACATAATACATAGGACCAAATGGTTCACATTATAATTATATGATGAGCAGTTCATTTTTGCTCTTTTGAACAGAATGTGCATTATAGCAAAATGTTGCTGCAGCTGCAGCTAAATACAGCCTTGTTCTCCATGGAATAAATAGCAGGAAAGCAGATTTCAGCACTTTGCACATCCATGTGATTACCACTGCATTTTCT
>RXON01005221.1:0-41179 GCA_009667805.1 Leptobrachium leishanense
GAAAAGCCTCAGCAGCGAAAGGGTTAAATTAATTCCACCATTTCTTTTTAATTCTTATCTCGGGTCAAAAAGGTCAGACTGACTTAACAAAAGACCTTCTCTTCTCCCAACTAAACTGTGTCTGTCATGTGATTTATAGCTCTACTCCCTTTTGAAATTACTTAGAGTCCTATCAGCTAAATTCTTTTCTGGTTAATCTATTCTTTATTAATTTTTATTATTTACCAATTATATACTATATTTTGGAGTATATTTCATACTGTAAATATAATAAAATATACCTTGATTATAAACAGATATTTTGTGAATATAAATCTATATTAGAGAAATTTTAACTCTTTTCCCTATACCCAAAAGACAAAATATCTTTTGTTTTAGAAACTTAAGACAGACCAATAAATTTAATTATGACACGTCTTAGCATTATCTCACAAAAACATTCATTCTAGGTTCCTTCAGGTCTGGCACTTAAAAAAAAATATAAAAGACTTCACCCAGGAATGAACTCTGTAAAAAAATAAAAACTCGTTCATTTCTAAACCTAGAGAAATTTTGAAAGAAAAACTGTCTTTAAAAACAAAATGGCTACAGACATCCATTTTAAATCCTTTCCTCTCTAATATACCCGACACCGCTTCAATTATAGTCAATTTGACGTCACTAGCAATACCCTTATAATATCAATTATAATATTTACTATCCTCTAGAGGGCAGCATTGCACTTCAATTAATTCCACCATTTCTTTTTAATATCCTTATCTCGTGTCAGAGGTCAATCTACACAAAGACATTCTCTTCTCCCAATGTAGACATTTAGTCTCTACATATCATATCAAATTTAGATTCCCTCACTCCTTCCTAGTTACTGAGTCTTTATCAGTTGAATTCTTGTCTCTAGCTAAAATCAACAGAATCTATTCAATAATTATACTATTTACCAATTATATAATCATACACTATTTATTGGAGCATATCATTTCTACTGTAAATATTATAAGATATACCTTGATTATAAAAATATATTTCGTGAATATATAATTTACCTTACAAAGATTTTAACGCTTATATTCCTATACCCAAAAGACAAAATATCTTTTTGTTTTAAAGACTTAAAACAGACCAATAAATTTAATTATGACAGGTCTTAGCACTTAGCTTGGGCATTATATCACACAAAGACATTTTAAGGTTCCTTCATGTCTGGTATTTCTAAAAAAAATATAGAAGATCTCACCCAGCCATGAACTCTGTAAAAAAAATCTCGGTTCATTTCTAACTAGGGAAATTTGGAAAAAGAAAAAGACTCTTTAAAAAACAAAATGGCTACAGGCATCCATTTTACCTTTTTTCCCTTCCAATATACCTGACACCCCTCCCTACCTTCCCACCCCTTTTTTTTTCTCCCCCCTCCCCTGGTCCCCACATCCCAGCTCAGGGTCTTGCGTTGCTACTGTATACACCAGCTTTCTCTGCTTGTTGGCCCTGTGAGGCCATTGTTTTCTGTTACACTGGATGTTTTATACTGCTGTCTTTTCAAAATAAAAATTTGAATTTAAAAAAAAAATAGAAATGAAATGGATCTTTAATTTGAAAATGTTGGTTCCAAGAGGCCTTAATCAAGATTTTGAAATTTGTAATTTTCTTTGAATTGTAATGCATAAAAGGCTATTTAACATCATTCCCCCGCTTTCCATCTTCCTTTTCCTCCCCCCTCCCTTTCCCTCTTCCTCTGTGAATCTACAGCAGGCAGCAAATCTTTTTACGATTGTATCATCCTTTTAGCGGTTTTTATTTTTTTTAAAATACCTATTATGTTCAGTAAGATAGAATAATAATTCTTCAGAAAATCATTTGTATACACGGTTGATGAAATTATATTATGACACTAACTTAAATCACAAATTATCTACACTTATTTACCATAAGGCACTTTAATCTGCAATCTATACTCATAACCTTTATTAGAATAGCACTTTAGAGATAGATAAAATTTAAATAGTATAAAATAATAAAAAGGTTTTACACAGCACATTAAATGTAAAATTTATATTCACAAGAATATTAATCATATTTACAATCTAAATAATATATGCACTTTAAATGAAAGAATTACACTTTGTAATAGCACCTTATTAAAAATAAAATGAAATAGAGATGCTTGTTATGAATAATAGGGAAATATAATTATATATATATATATTTTCCCTATTTTTTTAAAATACAGTGGCAAGAAAAAGTATGTGAACCCTTTGGGATTACGTGGAGTTTTGCATGAATTGATCATAAAATGTGCTCTGATCTTCATCTAAGTCACAACAATTTGAAAAACACAGTCTGCTTAAAATAATACAAACATGTTTTCATGTGTTTATTGAACAGAACATGTAAACATTCACAGTGCAGGGTGGAAAAAGTATGTGAACCCCTAGCCTAAGGACTTCTCCAAGCGCTAGTTTGAGCCAGGAGTGAGCCAACCTTGAGTCCAATCAGTGTGATATTATTGGATGTGTTGCTGAAAGCTGTCCTGCCCTTTAAAACCAGTTTTAGGTTTACTGGTTTCAAGAAGCACTGCCTGATGTGAACCATGCCTCGCAGAAAAGAGCTCTCAGGAGACCTACGATCAAGAATTGTTGACTTGCATGAAGCTGGAAAGGGTTACAAAAGTATCTCCAAAAGCCTTGATGTTCATGTGTCCACGGTAAAACAGACTGTCTACAAGTGGAGAAAGTTCAGCACTGTTGCTACTCTCCATAGGCGTGGTCGTCCTGTAAAGAGGACTGCAAGAGCACAGCGCAGAATGCTTAATGAGGTAAAGAAGAATCCTAGAGTCTCAGCTAAAGACTTACAAAAATCTCTGGCACATGCTAACATTTTTGTTGCCCCTTCTACAATAAGGAAAACATTAAACAAGAATGGAGTACATGGGAGGACACCACGGAGGAAGCCATTGCTGTCCAAAAAGAATATTGCAGCACGTTTGAAGTTTGCAAAAGAGCACCTGGATGTTCCAGCACTACTGGCAAAATATTCTGTGGACAGATAAAACCAAAATGGAGTTTGTCACGGAATGGCCCAGCACCCTCAGCCAGGGACAGTCCTTTGTGACTTTTTGGTCCCTATAGACTCCTAGGTGCCGTTGCACCAGCAGAACTCCTTGTTTTATTTTATTAGATGTGGTTTCATTGTGTGATGTAAAAAGTGTCCCCGTATGTGTATTGTGAAATGTGGGTAAAAACCCCATTGTATGCTTTGCTCGCCGCCATTTCCCAGTGCCTCGTGGATCCGGTCGAATTGATCGGATCGTAAAATGGCCGATTCGGACCATCCGGTCGAATCGAAAAATGGCCGATTCGAACCATCCGGTTACGAATCGGCACCACCCCGATTCGGAACAGCCAATACGAATCGGGGACCCGGTACCTTTTTCCAGCAAGGGCCAATGAGACTTGTGGGGGTGGGCAGGGATTCCTATTGTTTTCTTGCTGTACAAAGGTTTATAAATATATGTGCCTTCCCAGTAAAAGTTAGTTCATCTACTGCATACAGCTCCGCCTGGTGTCATTTATTTTCAGCCGTGCTCCTGAGATCCCTCGCGGTCTCTGGGGTACGTTCCCCACGAGGTACGATCCGACTACCCTGTGTCTGTATCTCGGATCAGGACAGAGGTGCATCGTACGGGCTTCGTTCGACCAGATCGAACGATCGGATACGCTTCGATTCCTGGCCCCGATCCGAAACCGCGGCGCGTCTCCCGCGCGCCTCGGTATACCGAGCGCTACACGACCGAAGGAGTTCCGATTCTTATCCGAAGGAAATCCGATTCTCCATCCGAACGGCCCGCTCCGCAGACGATCCGAATTCCACCAAGGTCAGTAGATCAGCTGCTCGGGACGCCGAGTGCCGTGTCACTCGGTGGTCGGGCTGATCTCCCGCAGGGGTCCCTCTCCACAGCCCGCCAACCCTTCCCCGGGGTCACTCCAGGCCGCACGAGACGCCGGGTGCCGCGCCACTCGGTAGTCGGGCCGGCGGTAAGCGCAGTGGGAGGAGCAGATAGGAGCACACCCGCAGGCGGTCAACACCCATTCCGTCACACTGGTGGCAGCGGTGGGATAAGCTCTCTGCACCCCCAAGAAGACCCCCACCATGGCTGGGTACAGTGCCTACAGACGGGACGTCCTGCGGGGCATGTTGGAGAATCGGGGAGGAACTCCCGGCAACGAAAATAAGAAAACCCTGGTGAAGGAGCTGACCAGGATGAACCAGCAAATGGTGAGCACCCCAACCCTGACTCAGGACCCTAATGAGCACCTTCGGCAGAGAGCTCGGTCCATGTTCGAAGGATTCGGCCTCACCCCCTCCGAGGACACGGTGAGCCGGCTAATGATGGACCTCCAAGCGGATGAGGAGAGGGACCGTCAGCACGAGTTGCGGATGGCGGCGCTCCGTATGAAGAGTGATGAACATTCTGACCCCGTCCCCAAACCCGTAGAACCCTGGGTCGAGGTTTACAGCTCGACTGGAGCTTCATCTCGGGAATCTACACCCCCCAGCGATACCCCTTTCGGGAATTACAGCTCGCCTGGAGTCTGTATTGGGGAAATCGCACATCCCAGCGACCCCTGGATGGAGACTTACAGCTCGTCTGGAGCTGCATCTGAGGACGCCACATTCGCCATCGAGGAGTGGTGCCCCTGTGCCAGCACCCTCGCCGACATGGGGGCTGAATTTCCAAAAAGGCTGCAGCAGGGCCCGGATCGGTACCTCGGGTCCGCAGTTGAGCCCACTGGGCCTGAGTGGCGGGACGAGATTCGCCAGGAGCTTTGGTATGAGGCGCTACACCATGAAAGGGACTGCCACGGGGTTGATGTCCCTTCGGACGCTGTCATTTATCAGGTGCAGTACAATGCCAGAGCTGTATTCCTGAAGGGCCGACCCCCGGACGAGTGGGAGGCCGAGCTCCAAGGCCTGGTGCGGCAAGAGATGGCCCTGGACGCCGCGTACTGCGCGTTCCGATGGTTAACATGTCCCCTGATACCCCGCACTCCGACGGCGCCGCCACCGCAGGTCTCCACTACGGCGGCACAGGGCTGCTCTATGCCAGGATGGTCGACGACCCTGGGTTTGGAGAAGAGTCGGAGGAGCGGTTGGAGGAGATCTTGGAGCGGCGGGAAGAGGAAATCCCGTACAAGAGCAGGGACTTCGAGCCAGAGGAGATGGAGCTCGAGAAGTACAGGAGATTGTTGGACAGCGTTCCACAGTTAGGTCTGAGTCCCATGTCCTGGGACTGTCCGGCTGAAGAAACTGACAGTCCAAGAGACCCCGAAGTATGGGAGGCCGAGCCGCTCCCATGGGTCCTCGTTGGGGCCACAGCAGAAGAAGCGATTCCGTCAAACCCGCAGGAAGACACGGTGGCCGTGTCCGCGGGTCCAGCAGAAGAGCTGGCAACAAGGCAGAGCGCCGCGGGCCTCTGCCCACTTCCCACAGTCTGCCAGGAGGAGCAGACAGATGGTTCCCCCGGGCTGGGTTGCTCGCAGCCATTGATCGCCCTGGGGATGGAAGAAACCATCCTCCCGCAAGGAGACCCCCACGCAGCCGAAGAGCTGGCCACGGGGCAGAGCGCCGCTGGCCTCTGCCCACTTCCCACAGTCTGCCAGGAGGAGCAGACAGATGGTTCCCCCGGGCTGGGTTGCTCGCAGCCATTGATCGCCCTGGGGATGGAAGAAACCATCCTCCCGCAAGGAGACCTCCACCCAGCCAAAGAGCTGGCCACGGGGCAGAGTGCCGCTGGCCTCTGCCCACCTTTTCCCAGCTGTCCCGAGGAGCAGGAAGGGGATACCCTGGGGCTGTCTTCCCCACAGCCGCTTACCTCGTCCGACCCCCTGGACGTTGTTCAGGCACCCACCTCCCCAGCAGAAGAGCTGGCAACGGGGCAGAGTGCCGCTGGCCTCTGCCCACTTTCTGCCGAATGCCCTGAGGAGCAGCCAGGTTTACCCCAGCTGCTTGGCTCGCAGCCGTTGTTCCCCTCCGACCCCCCGAATGTTGTTCCAGCACCCACCCCCTCAGCAGAAGAGCTGCCAACGGGGCAGGGAGCCGCGGGCCTCTGCCCACTTCCCACAGTCTGCCAGGAGGAGCAGACAGATGGTTTCCCCGGGCTGGGTTGTTCGCAGCCATTGATCGCCCTGGGGATGGAAGAAACCATCCTCCCGCAAGGAGACCCCCACCCAGCCGACGCACTGGCCACGGGGAAGAGCCTGCTGCCGCTCTGGCCGTCTCCACAACCCTTTGGCCCGGAGGCCCCACGCAGCCACTGTTCTCCCCAACGGCTGACCAGGGCACTCGGGGCGCGTGCATTTGGCACCCGTTGTTCCCAGGTGCGAGATATGCCCAGAGGTGGTACAGGCAGTACCCCTCCCCAGCCACAGAATCCTTGTTCCAGAGGGGGTAACCCCAAGGACGTGGGGCCCCAACCCACCTGGCACGGCCGCAAGGCCAAATGGAGAAGCCTGGTGGCTCGGCCTCTCCCGACAGACTATGGACCTGGGAGCACCGACTTCCCCGGTACGACCCGTTGGGGTCAAACCGGGTGCGTCGAACTTTGGGAAGGGGGAGGAGTGTCACGGAATGGCCCAGCACCCTCAGCCAGGGACAGTCCTTTGTGACTTTTTGGTCCCTATAGACTCCTAGGTGCCGTTGCACCAGCAGAACTCCTTGTTTTATTTTATTAGATGTGGTTTCATTGTGTGATGTAAAAAGTGTCCCCGTATGTGTATTGTGAAATGTGGGTAAAAACCCCATTGTATGCTTTGCTCGCCGCCATTTCCCAGTGCCTCGTGGATCCGGTCGAATTGATCGGATCGTAAAATGGCCGATTCGGACCATCCGGTCGAATCGAAAAATGGCCGATTCGAACCATCCGGTTACGAATCGGCACCACCCCGATTCGGAACAGCCATACGAATACGTCGGACCCGGTACCTTTTCCAGCAAGGGCCAATGAGACTTGTGGGGGCGGGCAGGGATTCCTATTGTTTTTTTGCTGTACAAATGTTTATAAATATATGTGCCTTCCCAGTAAAAGTTAGTTCATCTAGTGCATACAGCTCCGCCTGGTGTCATTTATTTTCGGCCGTGCTCCTGAGATCCCTCGCGGTCTCTGGGGTACGTTCCCCACGAGGTACGATCCGACTACCCTGTGTCTGTATCTCGGATCAGGACAGAGGTGCATCGTACGGGCTTCGACCAGATCGAACGATCGGATACGCTTCGATTCCTGGCCCCGATCCGAAACCGCGGCGCGTCTCCCACGCGCCTCGGTTATACCGAGCGCTACACGACCGAAGGAGTTCCGATTCTTATCTGACGGAAATCCGATTCTTCCATCCGAACGGCCCGCTCCGCAGACGATCCGAATTCCACCAAGGTCAGTAGATCAGCTGCTCGGGACGCCGAGTGCCGTGTCACTCGGTGGTCGGGCTGATCTGCCGCAGGGGTCCCTCTCCACAGCCCGCCAACCCTTCCCGGGGTCACTCCAGGCCCCACGAGACGCGCCACTCGGTAGTCGGGCCGGCGGTAAGTGCAGTGGGAGGAGCAGATAGGAGCACACCCGCAGGCGGACAACACCCATTCCGTCACAGAGTTGTTTGGAAAAACACACAACACTATGTGTGGAGAACAAAGGCACAGCACACCAACATCAAAACCTCATCCCCACTGTAAAACATGGTGGAGGGAGCATCATGGTTTGGGGCTGCTTTGCTGTTTCAGGGCCTGGACGGATTGTTGTCATTGATGGAAAAATGAATTCCAGAGTTTATCAAGACATTTTGCAGTAAAATGTAAGACCATCTGTCTGCCAACTGAAGCTCCGCAGAGGATGGGTGATGCAACAGGACAATGACCCAAAGCATACAAGTAATTCAACAAAAGAATGGCTTCAACAAAACAAAATACGCCTTCTGGAGTGGCCCAGAGTCCTGACCACAACCAGATTGAAATGCTGTGGCATGACCTTAAGAGAGCGATTCACAGACATCCCAAGAATATTGCTACACTGAAACAGTTTTGTGAAGAGGAGTGGTCCAAAATTACTCCAGATCGTTGTGCAGGTCTGATCTGCAACTACAGGAAACGTTTGGTTTTCGGATTTCCGGATCCCTTCTGAGCCGTGGGTTCGTCGCGCATGCGCGCGTTTTTCGATTCAAAAACAGAATTGTTTCGTTTCGTTTTTCAAGAGACTTTCGTTTCGTTTTGTCTTCTAATAAAATACGTTCGTTCTGTATAAATATTTTAATATATTGTCTATTGAGAAACATATTCGTATTGATTATGTGAACAACACTCTCAGTGGAGATATTTGTGTTTATGTGTGTCACTTCCTCTCTTCAAATACTGAATTTGGATTGGGTAGAAGAAAAAGAAAGTCTCTCTCCTATTGGATATGCTAATTTTCCCACCAAAAAGTGGAGGGGGATTGGCTAAGGGTAAATGAATATGGCTATTTAAACCAGTGTATGATTCATGTCAAACAGCAGCCAGCTGAGGAAGCCTTTTGATACATTATCTATCTTGGCGAAACGCGTCCTGGCTTATTGTTTTTGTTTTTATTTGTCATTAAATATTTTATTCATTTAAAAACATTTTTAATGTTTTCATTTACCCTATACTCTTTGGAGTTTTTTATGGGCCCCTTCGAGTGGACTCTTTGGATTCAGTAACCTCCGGATAATCGGGATATCTATCCTCGCCAGGAGAACCGATCCTTTCTAAGAGGGGCACTTGGGTGGCCAGTGAACGACCCTAGAAACGATTGACCCAGAACCAGGAGGGTTCCACTTCATGTGAGTGAGATCTATTCATCTATCCTTTTCACTAAGTGATATATGGGTCGCACTATGAGGTCTTTTTTTCTCTCTTCATTTGAGGGATACTCTGAAGAGGATTAGGAAAAGTTTTGAAATCCATCATACTCAAGAAGGACATTGTTATCGCTACACTACCTCTGTTTTGTATTCCTATGTTGATGGTTGAGTAACAAGGACCATTTAATGGTTTCAGCGATTTTCCATATATATCCGATCAGCACCACATTGTGATTGTTTTTATTGTTTGGTTGAGGTTATTGCTGCCAAAGGAGGGTCAACCAGTTATTAAGTCCAAAGGTTCGCATACTTTTTCCACCCTGCACTGTGAATGTTTACATGTTATGTTCAATAAACACATGAAAACATAAAATAATACAACACAAACTTTATAAGCAGACTGTGTTTTTCAAATTGTTTTGACTTAGATGAAGATCAGAGCACATTTTACGACCAATTCATGCAAAACTCCACGTAATCCCAAAAGGTTTCACATACTTTTTCTTGCCACTGTAGAACATATTGAAAACATTACTATGTAACATATTTATTGTACAATGACGATGTATCATTGACATAGTTTAATATGGAATAAATGGATTAATTCTTAACTTTTACTTTTTAATATGCATTTTTAATTCCTTTTAGTCAAACAGTCCTTTAAAGAGACACACGGATCGCTGTAAAATATTACGGTTACTGTATAGCTTTAGTACAAAGAATGAAATGCACATCACAAAGTTCCGCACTGCAGGAAGCTGGCTGTGGCCCCGCCCCTAAATGTCACTGACTGGCAGGGGGGCTGAGAGCTTTCCATCCACCTGTCACAGGCAGGCCCAGAGGCAGAGAAGATATCAATGTAAGTTATCTGCACAAGAAGGATACCCTGGGACATCTCCTTCAAACTGCTTCAGCCAGGTCTGGTTGATTGGAGAAGAGGAAGAGAGAAAAAAAGCACCAACATGCCCTGCCCACGCAAAGCTCACAAGGTGTAGGATTCCCCATACCTTTAATTTTGGGGTGATGACCCCACCTTTTTATACCCCCCCTACAATCTCAATGGGGGTAAACCCCCCTACCTAACACAATGCTGCGCCCCCCCCCTCAGCTTTCTCAGAAAAGATGCTTGGCAGGAACCTGATGGATGATGAGTGTTACTCCAGGGGAGTAACTGGCAGGAAGTGAAGTCTTTCAAAGATGCATGGAACAACTTTTTGCCGGACAACCATGTGAAATAGTTGTGGATGGTATCATGATGTAACGGTAGCTGTATCGCTTCCCCATGAGTAGCGGAGTTGAGATCCTTAAGGGCAAAAGTATCTGCTGGATCAATACAGGAGTTTCATAAAATACAGACTGTAACTCAAAAGCCAAGGAGTCCCAAGGACTGACTGAATTGCCTCTAGGCTCTGAAGGTTTTGTGACCGACAGGTAACCTAAGACACGCTCAGAAACACAAGACGTAGTTCGACAGTCTTTATAGTATTCAAGGTGCAGGGCAGTCAACAGAAAAGCAAAAACAGGTTGTACGGTTATGTACTTGTGGATTGCAGATAACGGGCGAATACCCGAAGGTATTAACTTGCATACAGGGTGTTCTCACGAGTATATTCAGAGATGCTTTCAAAAATAAACAATCTTTATTAAATCGCGGTTTTCACATGAACATTAACATGAGCTGTACGTTGGATAAAGGTACTGAAGTGGAAATAGGCTGGAAGACGGCCGCCATTGTACACAGGCGGCCATCTTGTTCAGAATATTGGTTCACTTGTATATAACTAGACAGGTTTGTAGCTGAAACTAGAATGAGGTATACGTAGAAATTTAGGATTGCGTTTAGATTAGCAGAAAAGCAATTAAAGCTTTATGAAAGATCTCTGCTGTTCCTGGCACGGAGGAGAAAAGCGAAGTAGATCCTCCAAGGTCGTTGGGGCCCGCAGAAAGACAAAGGAGTAGAGATCAGGCCAGGTGCCATCTGTAACAAGTGATTGTAGGCGCAAGGGAGGAGGGCGCAGCCCGGAACAGTAAGAGCAATTAATTTTGATTTACTGAAACTAACACAAAGTTTGCCAATTTACAGCCAATTAATGAAATGTCTTTGTATTAGCCAAAGGGAGGTATTAACCCACGTGGGTGGAATAAAGTGTCATTGGGAGGTGGGCTAACTGGGATGTACCTAATTACGTATTTTGGGTATAAGATCCCTTGCACGGGTGAAAGGGGGGGCTCACTCTTTGCGATTCAATCCTGTGTGGGCACTTGTGTGACGACACAATAAAGTTTGCCTTTCCTGAAGAGACTCGTGTTCTGACAATCCTTACTTGTGCCCGGTCCGGCGCCGTCTTGAAAGTGAATCTGTTTTTGTCCGCCTACAGTACCTCGAAAGGTCACAAGCGATATCCCTGAACGAGATGGGACAGAACCCAGATAACGAGCAATAAACCCAGTGGCAAGCATGGGGTTAAATTGCCAACGCACATAGACAGCGATATACAAAACGAGCAGAGAGAATAGTCAAAGTACAAGCCGGGTCGAATAACAGGAGCAGGAATTGCATACAGAAATGGGTTGTAACTAGTGAAGATCGATCAGTCTCAGAATAGCGATGCGGGAAATTAACTCCACGTCAGGGTGATGAGGAAACTCCTCACGCCCTGTTTTAAAGCCGGCGGCTCCTTGTGACCACACCTGACCCCGCCCCCTCAGACGCCGATCTGCCAGCAGGAAGTGCTGGCACCCTACCAACCAGCGGTACCCCACCATGCCCAGACCCCCAGGGAGCCCAGCGAGGGCTGAGGATGTAACACTTGATTTGGGGGTTCTTCTGTTGAGGAACATGACAAACATCTTAAATGCATCCTAGATCGTGCCTGTCATGGCCATGCCGCTCCTGTGCCATGCTGTCCTGCCCATGTAGCTATCAATGCTGCTGTGCGCACCATAGATGCTCAGGCAGCTCCATGAAAAGTGCTGCCCTCACGTTCAGCACTTCTACCAGGCACACAAACAGTTTATCACCTGCCACACACTCACACCACACCCCTGATTTGCATAAGGTTCAGTTCCACCCCTTCAACAATGCTTCAGCATTAATCCTGTTTAGCCGTGTGTGAAACAGAGTGTCTCCTGAAGCTCCCTGAAATAACTACAGAATACCAGTGTACCAGACCTCCTGCTTGATAACGCTACTGTACCTCACCTGGAGTCCCCCCTTGTGTCCGGTTTGCCTCCCCAAGGTACAGTCCCAGTTTTTTCCAAAACGTCCTGGTCCCTCCTGTCAGTCTGCACCCGTGAATCCTCTGCATACTGGGCTCATACTACCCAGACTGGTACCCCACCAGCACTGAAGCCTGACAGTGCCAGAGCCATCAATCTACAGTTCAACCCCACTAGGGATGAGCCGAACACCCCCGTGTTCGGTTCGCATTCGAACAATTTCAAAAGTTCGAACGCGAACACGAACACGAACCGAACTCAAAAGTTCGATTTTTAGAGTGCCCAAGAGGGCATATATGCAAGATATTTGCCATAAAAAGGTGTATGGGGGTCCGGGTAGTTCCCTGGGGACAGGAAACAAGGACAAAACAGTTTAAAAAGACGTTTTTAAAGGAACAGTGAGTTTTCCATAGAATAAGGGTTAAAAATAAAAACAAAAAATTCCTTCAAATATCGTGCCTAGGAGGTCCCCATAACCTGCCCGTGAAGTGGTAGGATTTGTAGGATGTAAAGAAATATCGCCATCAGAGACCCACACACGACACCTAGCCACCCTTAAGGGGTTAAAATGCACAGGGACTGGCTACTATCCTGTTAGATGAGGAAATGTATTATATGTATAAAGCAAGGTATATATGACAATGGATAGTCAGAGACTCTAGGGACTCAGCTTGTACGCTTTATGATAGACATTTTCACGTTGTGTTACTAATGCAGAAGCAGCAAGCCCTTCCACCACGCTTGCACCAAAACTATAGATCTAACACAATAATAATTGTATGCTCACATAGGCCCTTCGGGAGAGGTACATGACATACAAATACTGGAATATTACGTTTAAATCTATAGGAGTGTGATAAAGATTTTATTAAGCCCTTGATGACAAATGACGTAACATCTACATCATTAATGATTGGCTTTACAGAGCCCTGGTCCTTAAGGGGTTAAACAGCACATCAGAGGAACATGTAATAGAAATGAACACTTCTTTAGATTTCAGAAGCACAGTGTTCATACATGTGCAGGAGCCACACCTAGTCTGCAGGCAATGTATCAAATTCATGAGACCAGACTAATTAGAAGCACATGTTATTTCCGAACACTAATTAACACCTGTTTACACCGTTTGAGGGCCCTACTGTAAGCACATGTCATTTAGAGGTGAGAATCTTTGCACCTAGACATTAGGCAGACTGTAAAGCATGCTTTCCTTGTAAGCTAGAAAATCCACATCACCCATTGCAGCATTTTAAAGATGAAACACACAGGCGGCGCAAAAAATCCTATGCAAGCCTCATGCACTCTAAGCACATGTAATTTTAAGGTGTGAAAGTTTCAGAAAAATGTACACGTGTGCAAATATTTTATATAAAGCCAGAATAATTTTATGAGTGTCACATTTGTCTGACAAACAGATAATACATTACGCTGCAGCAGGTGTTGACATATGTTGGTAGATGTATGTAATGTGTGTTATGTGTATGTAACATGGTTTATGCTATTATACATACCGCTTCTTGACGACGTACACAGTCCGTCCATTGCTAATCATCGCCCACATGCATGCCTTCTTGCCCTGGGTAGTTTTTTAATTCAATATCTAATAAACCGTTGCTTATAATATTCTGCAGTTAAAGAGTCTATTAAAGTAAAAAAATACTTAAATCTAGAAATAAACTTTTTTTTTCTTTCGAACCGAACATGCCTAAAGGTTCGCAGTTCGTGAACTTTCGAACTGCCAATGTTCGAGTCGAACTCCCAACTGATCGAACCGAACAGCTCATCCCTAAACCCACTAAATGTTGCTTTAGAGTTTCAGAGGTGCCGTATGTAGGCCACCTTCTCACAGATATAAGGTGTTAAGCCTGATCCTGAAAAAACCAAGGCCATTCACCAAATGCCTGTCAAAGAGGACAAACATGTGTTATAGAGGTTTCTTGGCATGACCAATTAGCTCTCAAATTCATTTACTGTTACAGTGAGATAACTTCTTCCTCTCCGTCAGCTCCTGCGCCAAGATGCTGACTGGTGTTGGACTGAACAACATGCTGCTGCTGTGGATACACTCAAAGCACATCTGACAAGTCCACCTGTCCTACAGTATTTTGATGTACACAAACCAGTGACAGGGGTGTGGAAATTTTAAAAAAAAAATCTACTTGTCCAACGGGCTAAGTGGTAGTCCAATCTACTTGTCCTCAGGACGATCTACTTGTCCGGATAAGAAAAATAATTTCAACAAAATAGTGTTTAAAAGGTCTTTATTCATAACAGCGCACGCATAATTTGAGTTAGAATGCAAGCTGTATTAATTAAATGCATATAAATTACTGCAATTTAATCTGACTAGTATGCCCAGTGTGACGAGAGGAGTGGAGTGGTGTTTGAGGGACGGTATGTGTCCCCTCGAGTTTTGTCATATTGTTGGGACTAGCACTCCAGGCCGGAGTTTGGGTTCAGCTCGGGGCACACAAATCTCCGGGTTTTGCAGTTTTCCCTGGGGAGACTTGATTGATTGGGTGCTGCTAGAGGGAAATAAAAGCAGGAAGTGAGGTTCATTCAGGTCTCCACCCTGGGACTCAGACCAGCTACTGAGGGAGCCAAGCTGAACCAGAGATCAGGCTGCAAAAAGGAAAGGTTGGAATACACTTTGTTGTCTGAAACGGTAGTGAGGGAAAACCTTAACTGTTTAGTTAGTGCCGGACAGGCAAGGGTATTGTTTTGTTTTGTTTGTTTTGTTTCTTGACCTGTATGCAGCTCTTGAATAAAAGTACAGAGGGCTGTACATTGTAAGAAATCCTGCGATTGGGACTACCTTATCCTGGGAAGGGTACCCCCATTTGAGCTGTACCCCACATATGGTGGAGAGTGCGGGCAACGCCCGGGTACATGACAAGTGACGATATGGACGACGTAGTGAAAGCCCTGGTGGGCCACAGCGGCCCAACAGGAAGACCAACGACAGATGCAGGCTGACCGGGATCTCCTCCGCCAGATGCTGGAGGTTCAGCAAGCCGCCCAACAAACGGACAGAGCGAACCAGCGAAGACCGGGAGGTACTCCAGGAGTTGGCCAAGGGCCTCATGGAACTAAGACAAAACCGTGCGGTCTCCGAGCCGGTGGGTGCCCAAGTAAACAGTGCCAACCAGTTCCTTCAGAAGATGACTACGACGGATGACGTGGAGGCCTACCTCACTACTTTCGAAAGAACCGCTGGCCGAAGGAGGAGTGGGCCGGTTTACTGGCACCGTTTCTAACGGGGGAACCTCAAAAGGCCTACTTCGATCTGGAGCCAGAAGCGGCCCGGAAATACGACACCCTGAAAGCGGAGATCCTAGCAAGACTGGGAGTAACGACGGCTGTTCACGCCCAGCGCGTGCACCAATGGCGCTATGTAGCGGAAAAAGCCCCGAGGTCACAGATGTTTGACCTCGTACACCTTACCAGAAAGTGGCTACAGCCAGAGACCTTGACCCCACCGGAGATCGTAAGAACGTGTAGTGATGGACCAGTATTTGCGGGCGCTTCCGGCCCCCTGAGGAAATGGGTCGGCTACGGGAACCCAAAAACTGCCACCCAGCTTGTAGACATGGTGGAGCGGTACACCACGGCCACAAACTTACAAAGTAGCTCAGCACTGGAACATTCCACGGCACCACAAGGCAGTATGCCTAAAAGACTTGGCAAGTTCGTCGGCGGCCCTAAGGACATGGGAGAGTCTAAGAAGACTTTAGTCGGGAGGAAGAAACCCCAGGCTGGGGTCTGAAGATCGGCCGAATCGGTCAGGAAAGTTCTTGAGGACACCCTCGGGACTCGACACCGTAAAGTGTTTTCGCTGTCGTGAAATGGGACACGTTGCTGCTCACTGTCCGGTTATGGACGAACCAATGCAATGTGATAATGCCGGGAGTCGAAACGCCTATCCTTCTTCGCTCAATTCACATGCACTGCTGCACACAAGGAGCATATTGAGAGACAGATGTGTAAGATGTCCGTAGATGGGAAGGCGGTTACCGCCCTGTTAGATTCGGGGAGCGTAGTGACCTTAGTCCGACCTGAGTTTGTTGACCCCATCAAGTATCACCCGAGTACCATAGGTGTGGTCTGTGTCCATGGGGATACCCGCGACTACCAGACAGCCATGGTAGACATTGGTACGTCCTGGGGGATTGTGACACAGTCTGTGGGGGTGGTACCTTCCCTGCCATATGAGGTGTTAGTCGGGAGGAACTTTCCACGGTTTTGGAGTTTATGGGAAGAGAAAAACCTCCGAATAGATAGTGTGGACCCTGTCACGAATCTTAACCCCGAACCGTTTTAACTGGATACGGAAGAGGGCATTGTGGGGGTCCCAAAGGGGGATAGTGTACCTTTTCCTTTCTCTGTCATGGCTGGGGAGCAGGAAGAAGAACCGGGCCCTGGGGGGGTGAATGGATCGGTTGACGTGCCTGATTTAGAAGTCAGAAGGGACGATTTTCTTAGCGAACAGGTGAAGGACCCCACCTTGGCCAGAGTCCAGGAGAATATAAAGGTTATAGACGATAAACCAATTGACCCAGATATGAGGCTAGCTTTTCCACACATGGCACAAAGGAAAGACTTGTTGTACCAGGTCGTGAGACAAGGGTAGGATGTGGTGGAACAGCTACTGGTGCCTCAACCATACCGCAAGTTGGTGCTAGATCTTGCTCATGGGCACGTACTGGGGGGACACCTAGGGGTAGAAAAGACCAAAGAAAGAATATGCCGGAGGTTCTTCTGGCCGGGTCTGCATGCAGATATAAGGAATTATTGTGAGTCCTGCCTGAGTGTCAACAATCCGCGCCCGGCGCCCCATTTTCGTAGCCCGCTGGTGCCATTGCCTATCATAGAGGTTCCCTTTGAGAGGGTTGGCATGGACCTGGTGGGTCCGCTGGTGAAGTCTGCCCGGGGTCACCAATATATCCTCGTGATAATGGATTATGCCACGCGATATCCGGAAGCGATTCCACTACGCAACACCTCGGCCAAAACCATAGCCAAAGAACTGGTCCAAGTGTTTAGCCAGGTAGGCATTCCGAAAGAGATACTAACGGACCAGGGTACCCCTTTTATGTCGAAGGTGACCAAGGAGTTGTGTAGGTTGTTTAAAATCTCCCATCTGCGCACATCTGTATACCACCCCCAAACCGACGGGCTAGTGGAGAGGTTCAATAAAACCCTAAAAAATATGTTAAAAAAAGTCGTGGTCAAAGATGGGAGGAACTGGGACTTCTTACTCCCGTATCTCATGTTTGCCATCCGAGAGGTGCCCCAGGCCTCTACGGGCTACTCCCCCTTTGAGCTCGTATATGGCAGGCATCCCAGAGGACTCCTAGATATTGCCAAGGAGACGTGGGAGGGTCAGACCACCCCTTTTAAGACTGTCCTTGAACATGTGTCCATGATGCAGGACAGGATTGCCGCCGTTATGCCCCTGGTGAGGGAACATATGGAGCAAGCCCAGGAAGCCCAGAGGAGGTGGTATATCGGGGGCGAAAATGCGTAGTTTCAACCCCGGGGATAAGGTCTTAGTGTTGGTCCCAACGGCTGAGAGCAAATTCCTAGCAAAGTGGCAAGGCCCTTATGAGATAGCCGAAAAAAAAAAGTGAAGTAAACTATAAGGTCCTCCAACCCGGTAGAAGGAAAACAGAACAAATCTACCATATAAATCTCCTGAAGCTGTGGAAGGACCGGGAGGCCCTGCTGAGCAGCCCAGCTACTTCAAACCCTATGGTTCGCCCCACACCTGAGGTTCCTATCGCCGACACATTGTCGTGGCTCAACGCAATGAGGTGAAGGAATTTTTGAGGGGAAACACCGATTTTCTTTCAGAGATGCCAGGACTAACCACGGTGGTTCACCATGACATAGTGGTTGAACCTGGGGTTCGCATAAATGTTAAACCCTATAGGATCCCAGAAGCCAGGCGGAAGGCCGTCTCGGCAGAAATTAGGAAAATGTTAGCCTTGGGTATAATTGAAGAGTCCCATAGCGACTGGTCGAGCCCCATAGTGCTGGTGCCAAAACCAGATGGGAGTATCCGTTTCTGCAATGACTTTAGGAAACTGAACGCTGTATCGAGATTTGATGCGTACCCTATGCCCCGGTGGATGAGCTTATCGACCAACTGGGTATAGCCCGATACATAACTACCCTGGATTTGACGAAGGGGTACTGGCAGATACCCCTGACAAACCGGGCCAGAGAAAAGACCGCCTTTTCCACCCCGGATGGGTCGTTCCAATATACGCGAATGCCCTTTGGCTTACACGGGGCCCCTGCTTCATTCCAAAGGTTAATGGATAGGCTATTAAAGGCACACCGACGGTATGCCGCCGCGTATCTAGACGATTGGTGATCCATAGTCCTGACTGGCAGACGCACTTGGTACGACTACAGGCCGTAGTCGATTCACTGAAGGAGGCAGGTCTCACGGCAAACCCTAAGAAATGTGCCATAGGCTCGGAAGAGGCAAATACTTGGGATACGTCATTGGACGAGGGCTAGTTAAGCCACAATCGACAAGGTGGAGGCTATTCAAAAATGGCCCCAGCCCCAGAATAAGAAGCAAGTCCGGGCCTTTCTAGGGATCACTGGCTACTACCGCCACTTTGTCCAAATTTTGCCACCATGGCCTCCCCATTGACCGACCTGACCAAGGGTACGAAGTCGGGTTGGTACGATGGAGCCCTGAGGCTGATAGTGCCTTCAAAGACTTGAAGCGGGCGTTATGCACACAACCCGTGCTGGTGGCCCCTGATTTTTCAGGGGACTTTGTAGTCCAGACTGATGCTTCGACGACGGGGGTTTGGGGCGGTTTTATCCCAGGTACGGGAGGGGGAGGAACACCCGGTGGTCTACCAAGCAGGAAACTCAACAGGCACGAGCAGAACTACGCGATCGTTGAGACGGAATGCTTAGCAATTAAATGGGCCTGGACGCTCTTAGGTATTACTTGTTGGGCTGACAGTTCCGGCTCATCACCGATCACAGCCCGTTGCAGTGGATGTGTAATAAGTAAGGAAAGAAACTCCCGCGTTACGAGATGGTTCTTGGCCTTACAAGCCTTTCGGTTCATGGTGGACACAGGGCTGGGAGGTTAAGGCTAACGCGGATGCGCTGTCACGGGCCCCCAACCCTATTGTTGCATTTGCTCAGCCGCGGGGCTGGAGCAGAGGGGGGGATATGTGACGAGAGGAGAGGAGTGGTGTTTGAGGGACGGTATGTGTCCCCTCGAGTTTTGTCATATTGTTGGGACTAGCACTCCAGGCCTGAGTTTGGGTTCAGCTCGGGGCACACAAATCTCGGGTTTTGCAGTTTTCCCTGGGGAGGCTTAATTGATTGATGGGTGCTGCTAGAGGGAAATAAAAGCAGGAAGTGAGGTTCATTCAAGTCTCCACCCTGGGACTCAGACCAGCTACTGAGGGAGCCAAGCTGAACCAGAGATCAGGCTGCAAAAAGGAAAGGTTGGAATACACTTTGTTGTCTGAAACGGTAGTGAGGGAAAACCTTAACTGTTTAGTTAGTGCCGGACAGGCAAGGGTATTGTTTTGTTTTGTTTTGTTTCTTGACCTGTATGCAGCTCTTGAATAAAAGTACAGAGGGCTGTACATTGTAAAGAAATCCTGCGATTGGGACTACCTTTATCCTGGGAAGGGTACCCCCCATTTGAGCTGTACCCCACACCAAATTCTTAGTAAATTAGTCACTCAAAACCAAAAAAGCAAACTGCTGGTCGTCGGCGACTTTAATGTTGATTGGCTGAATCCTAAAAACAATAAACACTGCTCACTGTTTAAGGCTTTGCAGCTAACACAATTAATCTCCTCCCCCACTCACATTAATATGAAAAGCCCTAACCACACCTTGCTGGACTGGATTCTCTCCTCATGTCCTGATCGAATACAGGAGGCAGGCGTTCTCGCTAACAGTTTCAGTGATCACTGCCTAGTGTACTGTGTGCGTAAAATAAGGGCCACAAAATGTCCACCAAAGGTAATAATCACCAGGTCTTTCAAGAAATTTAATCTTGAATCCTTCCTAAATGATCCGAAACAGCTCCCATGGTACAGACTAAACCTAATCCCATCCCTCGACTGTGCAATTGAATACTTTCAAGCCGAGCTCCTGAAAGTCTGGAACACCCATACCCCACTGCGCAAAGTGCAAGTAAAAGGGGACCATCTCCCCTGGGTTACAGCTGACCTCACGCATATGTACCAGTTTAGAGACTCCCTGTGGTCAAAGTTCAAGAGTACTGGATCCATGAATGATCATTGTGAATACCAAAAATGCCGGAATGAAGGCACAAAACAAACAAAAATTGGAAATTTTTGGAAAATCATAAGTAACATACAAGCCCCCCCCATCCACTCCCAACCGGCTGCTGTCAAAGTAAACAACCAAACTGTACAACACCCCCTAGATGTAGCAAATGCTTTTAATAATTATTTTGTTGGATGCGCCACCACCCTGATTGCTAAGCTAGGAAATGACACGCAATCAGAAAGGCCGCACGCAGGTCAGGACCCACCAACAGTGCAAAGACCCCGTAACCCAGAGAAATTCAGTTTTAGACCAGTGCCATCACTAAACTTCTCCATAACCAAAAAATGAAATACCGGTCTGGACCTGATCAAATCCCAGCAATGCTGCTGAAAATCAGTGCACCAGCAATTGCAAAACCTGTCGCAACCCTGATTAATGAATCACTGGTGACTGGATACATACCCAAACTCTGGAAGACTGCAAGGGTGGTACCTATCCATAAAAGTGGAGACAATACTTTGGTATCCAACTACCGCCCAATATCACTGCTCCCTGTAATGTCAAAAATTCTGGAAAAATGTGTCTACACTCAATTACGTGATTATTATCAGTATCAGAACTATTTAACCCCAGATCAATCAGGTTTTCGTCCAAACCATTCAACTACAACTGCCCTTTAAAAAGTTTGTAATGATATCCAAGCAGGCATGGAACAAGGAAATCTATCTGGAGCCATCTTCCTTGATTTTGCCAAGGCTTTTGACACCGTAGACCATGGCATCCTATTACAAAAACTTAAAAACTCTGGTATTGGTGATAGCACGTTGTCGTTAACCTGGTTCGAATCATATGTGTTTGATAGGTCTCAATTTGTATCCATTTCTGACAGCACTTCCCTTCCCCTCCCAGTCACGTGTGGTGTACCCCAAGGCTCAATACTTGGCCCCCTGCTATTCACAATATTCATAAACGATCTGCCCAATGTCTGCAAAGCTTCAATTGTACACATGTACGCAGACGACACTGTAATCTATACCAGCAAACCAAATCTCCCACAGCTGGAGGCAGTGCTGCAAGAACAATTCAAAGAGGTAGAAAAGTGGATCGCAAATAACAAACTTTTTCTAAATACTGACAAAACTGTTTCAATGCTCTTTGGAACCGCACCTAAACCACACAAATTGCAAACACCCCATCATTGTGTTGGGACAAAATCAAATGGCACGCTGACCACAGTCACTTCTATCAAATAAGTAGGTATGTGGTTAGACCCAAATCTATCCTTTGGCCCCCACATCGAAAAACTCTCATCTAAACTCGACCCCAAACTAGGTGCCCTGTACAGAAACAAATCCTGCCTGAGCCCCGCGGTAACAAAGCAGATTGTACAACAAATGCTTATGCCAGCCATTGAATACGGAGATGTAGTGTATGCAGCCGCCCCACAAACACACCTCCAGAAACTTACTACATTGTATAACTCATTCTGTCGCTTCGTGCTACAATGTAACTACAAGACACACCATTGTGACATGTTAAAAGAACTAAACTGGCCATCACTGGACTCTAGACGCACCCTTCACCTTTCCAACCTGGTGTTTTTTTCTGAGCTTTTCTGGGAAGCTACCACCCTACCTGAATATGCTGCTTCCCCCGGCAGTTCCCTCATCCTATAACCTCAGATCCAGGACCAGCACCTTACTTGCAATACCGCAATACAAAAAGAAAAATGGCTTGATCCTCATTTTCCTACAGAGCACCGCAAATATGGAATAACCTCCCAGACACCGTCAAATCTTCCCCCAGTCTAAAGTCCCTTAAGACTTCCCTATTAACATACCTCAATACGAAATGCACCTGTAAACATGTAACATAATGACTTTATTTCCTCCATATTTATTTTTCTGTTAATCTGTATATTTGGTCTTGTGTTAATATCTTGCATTTTACTATTTTGTATTTCTGTAACCACTCAATGTTCCCGAACCCAGGACATACTTGAAAACGAGAGAAATCTCAATGTATCCTATGACGGAATGGGGATGTTGTTCCGCCTGCGGGTGTGCTCTATCTGCGTGACCCCGTCGCTTACCGCTGGCCCGACTACCGAGTGGCGCGCACTCGGCGTCTCGTGCGGCCTGGCGTGACCCTGGGGAAGGGTTAGCGGGCGGTGGAGGGGACCCCTGCCTAGAACCAGCCCGACCACTGAGCCATACGGTACTCAGCGTCCCGAGCAGCTGGTTCACTGACCTTGTAGGTGTGGGACGTCCGTGGAGATCGGTTCTGCCGCGGGGGAATATTCGTATCGGATGTGGGAAACGTCTCGGATCTTGCGGGAAACGTTTCCGATCGCGGTGCGGGTAAATCGTCGGATCTCAAGGGGATGACTTTTCGGATCGGATCGGGGATGAAGGAAGCTTCGATCGGGCGGCTGGGCGAGGGATTCGGATCTTACCGCAATCCCTCGCAATACCGAAGCGCGGTACACAGCCGCGCCCTTCGGATCGGATCTCCGTCTTTCTGTGAACCGAATCTCCTCCGCTGCGCCTCTGCCCTGATCCTCGATACAGGCACAGAGCGCTCGGTTCGTTCGTATCTGGGTGGTCCCGTATCCTGAGACCGGGGGATACTCAGATGCGAAAATACGGCGGAGAAAAGACACATCAGTCGAGGCTGGATGCACTGCAAACTGCCTTTTATTATGCACAACCCAAGCATTTATCACTTTCCACAAAATTACAATACAATGGGACTCCTTGCCCGCCCTCCCAGGACCCATTGGCCATTACGCTTCAGGGAGTCGCCAATTCGGACCGGATGGTCCGAATCGGCCATTTTACGATTCGAAACCGGATGGTTCGAATCGGCCATTTTCCGAATCGAAGATGCTGAACTGCGCCACAAGGTGATCGGAAAATGGCGGCGGGCAAGGCAAACAAAGGGAAAATACATTACGCAATAAACCAACGGGGACACTTTATTACACCACACAATAATCACATCTAATGAAAAGTACTTGTAAAACTAGGTGCGTGCCACCACACCCGAGTGTCCATAGCCACCACTGTCACTGTGCACCGCCCCTGGCTGAGGGTGCTGGGCCATTCCGTGACATATCCTTCCTGGTAAAATCCTTTATAAATAAATAAATAAATTTAAATATTATTATTTTTTTCATAGTAATCTCCTGCAGGTTAATATTAAATCGGGATAAACTGATTTTGGATTAAAGCTAACACACACTATCCTCTTTCCACAGAATCGAATGGGAATGTTCATTCAGAAAGTGATGCTGTGGACGATCCACAGCCTGTAAACGCAGCGTCTGGTGACCCGGCTGATAAACACTCTGGGTCCCCAGGTTAGTCTCTTCCACTCGCTCTGTGATTTGTTTCAGAATTATATTGTGTTTGTTTATTGGTAATGCTGTTTGTGGTTGACAAAACCGATTATTCAGAATTCACTCCCCTATCCCAGTCGATTCGTTATCATTGAGTGCGTTACTAAGCACAACAGACGTCCTCCTTCATGCTAACAGCAACTGTCCGATTCCAGTCGAGTCGTTATCGTTAAAGATAAGAGGTCTTGAGGATTTTATAGGAATTCCAGAGAAATGCAGCCACGTCCAGAATGTTAAAATATAGAAATGCTTTATAAATGTCAGGATTATATATTAAAATAATATGTAAGCAGCATATTGTATTGACATGCGTTTCTTCCTATAGGAGGCTTCCTCAGCCAATAATCACCACCTTAAGCGCTACTCCAAGATTGCCAAACTCACGGCCCCCAGATGTTGATGCCTACAATTCCCAGAATCCCTTCAATACAACAGATGGCCAGGGAGTGATGGGAGTTGTGGTTCATAAACATCAGTGCGGCCGGAGTTTGACAGCTCTGCTCTCCCCCGTGTGTATTATTGCTTATATCAGTCGTTCCCAACTGCGGTCCTCAAGTACCCCAGCAGGTCAGGTTTGCAGGATCTGTGAAGCACAGCACAGGTGATATGATTTGCCGCTCAGTGATTGCAGGATTCAGTCTGTATTTCCCCCAAGGTGATCTGCAAAACCTGTCCTGTTAGGGGGACTTGAGGGCCGCGTTTGGGAACCACTAGCTTACATAATCCTTATTTAATGACCATCTCAGAGCTGCACTAGGACACGGCGCTTGCTCTTCATGGTCTGTTCCGCTGTGGAATATTGGAAATGAAAATCCAGATATATTTGAGATCTCTAAATTCTCAATGTATTGACTGAGGGGGTTGTATAGGATGCCCTGACCAAGAAGTCCCGTGGGCAATACTAATGGAGCCGATATGTGGCTCTGACCCGTGTGAGCGCATTTCTATCCACTTTATACCCTATAACTCGGCGTTTATTCTCTGCCCTCAGATCACTTGTTATTAAAGCATCCACCGACCATAAGAAATATCATTTATAGTGAAAGTTCTCTAATGACCTGAGTCACTGTGGGTAATGCATTAAAACAAGTGCACGCTGGAGCTTCTCCCAATTGGTCATTTGCCCCCTGCCATATTGAATCCTGACTATCGGCCTCTGGGGGTGGCGCTGTACCACTGATTTGTACTGGCATTCTCTGTTTCTTGGTGTAAACCTGTCTGGTGTTATCGGGAACCATTCGTTGTGGTCCTCTGCGAATGACTCCATGGGGTCCTGTTACTTTCTGGCACCGTTTCCACTTTGTCACTTTTTGACACATTTTGTTCTGTTTTCCACAGGATCTAAAGCTACGAGTGTAAATGGTAACACTGGTCCTTCCAAAAGCTCTGACACCCAAACAGATAAACATGGATCAGTCAAAAGCCCGTCTGAAAGCTGCTCTGCTGCCTCTAGCTCTGCTGCCTCTAGCTCTGGTGCCTCTAGCTCTGATGCCTCTAGCTCTGATGCCTCTAGCTCTGGTGCCTCTAGCTCTGATGCCTCTAGCTCTGGTGCCTCTAGCTCTGGTGCCTCTAGCTCTGGTGCCTCTAGCTCTGGTGCCTCTAGTTCTGATGCCTCTAGTTCTGATGCCTCTAGCTCTGGTGCCTCTAGCTCTGGTGCCTCTAGCTCTGGTGCCTCTAGCTCTGATGCCTCTAGCTCTGGTGCCTCTAGCTCTGGTGCCTCTAGCTCTGGTGCCTCTAGCTCTGGTGCCTCTAGCTCTGGTGCCTCTAGCTCTGGTGCCTCTAGCTCTGGTGCCTCTAGCTCTGATGCCTCTAGCTCTGATGCCTCTAGCTCTCATGCCTCTAGCTCTGGCTCTGAGTGTCTTTGCTGCTCGCTCTGTGATTTGTTCATCTGTTGTGGTTTCCGACCATTCTATGATAAAGCGACGCCTCATTTTGCAGTTGAGGTGGAAGAACCTGTTATGGTAAACGTGGTGCTTGACACGGTGATTCACAGAGCTGCATCTCACCACCGTCTGTCGTTTCGCTAACCCCGACCCATCGCTCTCCATGGTTTCATTTCCAATTCTTATGTCTGACGGGCATCTCCCTTATCCCTCACATTGAGGTACAGCTCGCTCCTCCGTTTCTCT
Organism: Leptobrachium leishanense; assembly: GCA_009667805.1. Lineage (NCBI taxonomy): Eukaryota > Metazoa > Chordata > Amphibia > Anura > Megophryidae > Leptobrachium > Leptobrachium leishanense. The sequence continues at coordinate 25,896 of RXON01005221.1, forward strand.
GACGCCGGCCGGTGTCTGCACCTCTCGGGTCATTGCTGACAGTCACATGTGGCTATTTTGGGTTAAACACTGCAGAAATACAGCGAGCACAGTGTGAGTTCCCGTCAAACATGGCGGCAGCTTCCCGTGCTCTTTATTTCTCCTGTTTTATGTTTATTATTCTTAAATTTATGAAGATGCCAAAAACATACATCACGTCCAATGAAACGCGAGCAAACACTGCAACCTCTGAGGGAGACATTTACTGTAGCTCCTGGGTTATCCAAAGAGCCGAACTGGCCCTGAAATGGCATCGAACAGTGAGATTCCCCGTACAGTGACATTTCGGGGCCATTCGGCTATTCAGAGAACAGGCAATTTGCCAAATATTGGTGAAATACGGTGCCTGTTCGGGGGTAGTGAAATACGGTGCCTGTTCGGCGGCAGTGAAATACAGTGGCTGTTCGGTGGCAGTGAAATACGGTGCTGTTCGGCGGCAGTGAAATACGGTGCCTGTTCGGTGGCAGTGAAATACGGTGCTATTCGGCGGCAGTGAAATACGGTGCCTGTTCGTCGGCAGTGAAATACGGTGCTGTTCGGCGGCAGTGAAATCCCCCATAGAGAAGCAATGGTTAATCTATTCACATTGAACAGCAGAGAAATGTCAGTGAAATACCCTGATGTTCAGTGGTTTCATTCGACAGGTTTATTCAGGCGAATCAATGTTAAAACTATTTGCGTTTTAATTCAATATCTAATAAACCGTTTATTTTAATCTGCAGCAAAAAGTCTCTTTATTTATAGATTCTTTTAGGATCTTTAGGCATTTTTTGGGATATTTTTTTTTTTTTTCTGTTCCTCTTCTTTTTTTTAAATGTTTTTTTCTTTTTTCTGTAACAGCTCTTTTTATTATCATTCATTGTATTTTTTTATATAAATTCCAGACATTTTCGTTTAGTAGTTTTTTTGCAAACAGCGTTTCACTTTTGAAACTTTCAAGCAAACTGTTTCTTTCTCTTTTTTTTTTTTTTTTTACCCTGTTTGTCTGCTTGTCGGCTTTTTTCTGGCAGGTTCTCTGCGCTGTTATCCGCCGCTCATCAGCTTTTTCCGCCGTGTTCAGCGTGTTTTTTGCAGCCTTTTCCGTGGGGTTTCAAGGAGTGTTCGGTGAGTGTTCGTCGGTTTGCAGCGGGTTTTCCCTGCACTCCGGGGTCCCTGCGGTTGTACTTGAATGCACCGCAGAGTCGGCGAACTAGAATCGCTGAATGCCCCCAAAGTGTGGGGAATGAAAGGGCACCGACATGTCATTGACATTTTGGTGTTCTCTGAATAAAACCTTTGTGTCCATGTATTTATTTATTTGCAAAGTATTTTACCAGGAAAGATACATTGAGATTTCTCGTATGTTTTATAAAGGTTACAGAGAGGAGGGGAATAAAAAGTTACTTGTGATTGATAATTCTTAAGCCTCATCTTTTTCTAATGATTAATAATTATTTCTATTGCGATTATTATTATATGTAGAATTTACTTTCTTTTTACCCCTGTAGATATTTGAGCTTCAGTCTCTGTTATATCAAAGTATCGCTATTATATTGCAGCTCATACGAGTCCATTATCAGGGAGTTTAGATCATTGCGCAGTTGTGGATCAGGACATTGTTAATTTAGCAGTTTGTGGAGGTGCTTCAAAGTCACAATGAGTTCACATGGAACTGCTGCCCCTGCTCCTTATGGTAAAGGATGAATTAATCCCTGGCTGTAATTAAATCATAGGAATTCCTGCTTTTAAATTCTCTTTTTCCCTTTCAAGTCTATGATAAAGCGTTTCGTTACTTTGGCTTTCAATCGGCCAGCTTGATTATTATGACGGTTGTCACATTCATACGCTGTGAAGCTTCTCTTTACCTCTTAGTAGTAACACAATTGTTACAAATGACACGTAAAGCCGAGGCCTTTGATTCTGTAGCCAGTATTAATGAGTCCCACATGGAGATCCCAGAGGAGACACCTCATATATCAACCCTGGAACACCTCGACCATCACCTGCCAAGTCCAATAATGACTTATAGCATCGACCACATTAACAAACCAAAGCATAACCAGCACATTAATCAATCATCTGTTTAATGTCACCCACTGGTTTCTGTCTTTTCGTGTCAGAGATTTTCCCGTATGTCAGTCTGGAGAGTCGCTGCCGGTAACAGGATTCGCTTGTAGCGGGAAGTCCATGTCATTTTCTGCCTGTTTGATGAATCTATTTTAAGATATAAAGTTACCCTCATTCTTACTGGATGTTAAGAGGAACCGGCACTTGTTGCAATGCGGCACTTCCCCAAAAATCCACTTACAGTTTAAGCGTGGTAAAAAGCTAAATGCAAACTAAAAGCAGAAAAGCACTTCCCTGTAACAAAGCGTGCGGCAAACTCCCTGTCCGGCAAAGGGATTATTCAGGGGAATGCCTGTAAAATAATATGTGCTTAAGATTTATTTATTTATTTTATTTATTTATAAAGGATTTTACCAGGAAGGATACATTGAGATTTCTCTCGTTTTCAAGTATGTCCTGGGTTCGAGAACATTGAGTGGTTACAGAAATACAAAATAGTAAAATACAAGGAATTCAAATATATGACAGCTTCCCTTAGTTGATATGCCCCCCTTTAGCTCAGTTTGGAATGCATGTTCTTTTAAAATTACAATTACAGAAGGGCTGCAGTTCAGATAAGTTTCCCTTCCCCCTCTCCTTACTATGACACGTGATTCTGGACTTGGGAATGTTTTTGTCTCTCCAAAAGTTAAAATGTAAACCATATGTGGATAAGTGCAACTATTCCTGACTTGGAAAATGTGCACGCGCCATTTTAACTCTGACGTGATCTGTTTCATGATTGGCTGTTGTACCATGCCCTTGTGTTCTATATTAGAACCTGATAAACAGAAGAATTTTGAGAGCAGTTTTTACTCTGCATATTGTGTGTTTTATTGCTCTCCCGTTACCTAACGTTTGCACTGCATTGCTTTTGCCATAGTTACATGAGAGATACAGAAGTCTCCTGGATGAATGCTTTGGTAAAATGAATAGGAATATTGATTCAATTTTATTTTTTTAACCATGCCGTTGCGGCATCAGGAGACACAGTTTTTCAACTATTACCTGAATAAATTACAAAAAGGAAAGAAAATTTTGCTTTTCAATTTGATCCAAAGACCTGTTTATAAGAGGAACCTTCTTCCCAAACCCGCTCGGATTCCTGATAGGGCACTCGCTGATTTCTCAAGGAATGATGAAAAACAGTTAAATGGTGCCAAACTGGGGTATAAATGGTGCACTGACAGTATGACTAATTAATCGTGTAAGCTTTATCCCAAAACAAATCAACTGCTGGACATGGATCTTCAGAGACAGTGATGTAGGTCAGCAAACCACTGCTGGTATTTTGGCCAATGTCCACAGTAACTGGAGATTTAACCGGTCAGGCTGGAGACATACAGGATTGATGTAAAACGTCCAGAGGCATTTTCCAAAAGTTAAATGACTGGAGAAGTTTCCTTGAGTAGTGAGGTCTCCAGCGGTTGGATTAGGAGGTGTGTAGACCAGGTGGAGTGCAGACTACAATGGAGTAATGAAATACGTATCTGGTAGCGCGATGGCAATCGCTTCTTGGTGTTCAGGTGGTTCTCATGATATACGTTATCCACATGGATTATATAAAAGAAGCAAAACACAAAATACAAATGATAGTGCAGGATGTAAAAATATTGGTGTATCTTAGTCTAGACTATTCCAGGTGTGGAGCCCGATCACTGGCTCTGAGTGGTAAGGTGCATCTGGGTCCTTTTTCTTCCTATTCAGAAGGAGACCCACACCCTTCACGATCGATGACCCCTCTCAGGCGTCCAATATGGAAGAAAGCATGTAAAAAAGAGAAACATTCTTGTGCAGATCCACCAACCAAAATATACAATCGTAAGGACAGCGTGTAAACTCACGTTCGATGGAGCTTATGACCAAGCTCTAGGTGATGGAGCCAGTGGGTTTGTTTAGAAGGTCAAATCCACAAAAGACCATAGAAGACCAAAGATGGATTCCAGAACAACGGGACCAAATTAAAAAAGAATTTTAATTAAAATATATAAAGATAAAATAATAAGATCGCCAGAACGCGTTTCGCCGTTAGTTACAGCTTCATCAGCTGGTTTATAAAGTTCTTCAACATTACTGTATATAAATAGTCCCCTTAATTAGGATGAAAGTGTCCCCATGTGTCCGGAATCCGTTGGCGTGCGTTCCACGCCATTGTGGGCCCGTCCTCGATGCGCGCCGCCATTTTGCACATGCGCGTAGATGTTGTTTGTATTCCATGCGTTCCACCTTGTATTTCCGGTATCCAGCACTCGTTGATGGAAACGGCCGGCCCTTCATAGGAGAAATTATTAGAGGGTGGAATTGTCATGTAGTCACCTGCAGGTAACTCCATAATCAAAAAATGGATATCGGTACCCCTCTATATATATACACATATACAAAAGATGGTGTACAAACTTCTCTACCATGGATACCATCTCGGGCGAAAAAATGGAAATTATCAGCCTTAAATTAATATAAATGAAAAAATTTAAGGAATTGATGGATATATAAAATAAAAACTTATATCCATTAAGTACGGTCAAAAATTAATGCCTTCACTGGATAAACTGTGTAGGTGAATGCCCTATAAAAAATGACATATATTACTGCTAATAACAGCTCAAATGGACGGTATGAAATTCTGTATTCACAAAAATAGATGTACAGCTATTGGCTTAACAAAATTTTGAGTGAAGAAATTAATGGGTTGCATTATACCATAAAGAGGATGTAAATGGAAAAACCATAAATACATAGGGAACTTATAGTAACTAACGCTGCTATAGTGGGTTATAACAATAACTGGACAGCAGGTCCGAGGTGAGCAATAGAGAGGCAGCAGAAGATAAATAGCATATAAATATGTACCTATGAGAAGTATCAAAACTGTAAACCCAGATGATTGTGTTCATGACTAATGTGTTAAAGATGATATGAAGGTGAAATAGGTGTATACTATAGCCAATACAGTAAATAGTGTATGTAATACCAAAAAGTAATATGACCAGTAAATATACCTAAATAGCTTAATATCCTAGTGGCTTATGGGAATAGTTGTAATACAGCTATAAACGGGTGTTATATATATCACCATAATTATACCAAGGTATATAAAAAATAAATAAAAAGAAGGTACAAATTTCTAGATTCCACCTACATGGTGTACGGGAGGGAAGTCTGCCTAGATGTTACAAAAAGTGGATGACCTCGAAATCGTCTTTCAAACCATTTGGAGCTAATGTTCCATTTTCAAAGATGAATCTCATCTCTTCTTTCTCTAGCCTATTCATTACGTTCTCTTTTCTTAATTTGTTTGACCGCCCAAAATTTTAAACCCATGGGTGAGCTATTGTGCTTGATTTTAAAATGAAGAGAAACTGAATGTTTCTCAAAACCATTCCTCACATTTCTTGTATGTTCAGCAATTCTAACGTTAAGCGCTCTTTTAGTGCGGCCTACATAACGTAGACCGCAAGGGCATTCTAGCATATATACTATGCTTTTTCAGCAGCAATTAAGTGTAATCAAAATGTAAAAATAGATGAAGTACTTATGGTTTATATAGGAACCTGTAAAGTCTCTTTTATTACCGGTTGATCTGCAGGCTAAACACTGGCCGCAGTGATAGAAACCCTTTTAAAGGCCAAAAAAGTCCCTAGTTGCTCCTGTCACGGTGGCCCATGTCTGGGGAAATGTTGCACCTTCGCCCCATGTCCAGGGAAATGTTGCACCTTCGCCCCATTTCTGGGGAAATGTTGCGGCCGTCACAGCAGCTGATATCCAGAAAGCCTTATTCCAGGGTACTGTGTACTACAGGACAGAGAATGGTGCTGCCCGCGAATCAGATGCAACATGCAGGAAGGACAACCAATCGCAGCACATGACCAGCTATCCTATAGCAGAGCAGGGCGTCTCCTCTGAGCACCAATAGGAAGTGCTGTGGCTCTATTTAAAGGGCTTCCTTTCTCTTAGCAAGTTGCCCTAGCGTGGTTCCTGTTACTCCTAGTGCCTTGTTGTTATTTCTGAATTCCTATCTGACTGATTTCCTGGTTTATACGATCCCGGCTTGTCTCGACTTCCCTGTATTCTGGCGCCCTGAATTCTGGCATAGTATAACAGACCTCTATTTCCTTAACCCCTGCCTATGTGTGTTTTGTTGGTTTGCTCTGCTTAACCCGGCCATTATTAAGGACCGGCTAGCTAGAGCATTGTGGGTTACTTTATTCCGCAGGTTGTTTTTCTTTGCACTCCACCACTTTATGTGTGTTCGTCATTCTCAGTATTACTGACCATAACCCGGCCATTTCTAAGGACCGGTTGGTCAGGGTCTGTTGGCTTACAGTCTGCAAGCGGGGTTACCCGATCCCGACACATCCTTTTTTTTTGGAGTACAATGGAGTAATGCATTGAATAACATAGACATGTAGCCGGTAATTGTGTATTGTGAGATTTCGGAACCACTGAAGGACAGTTGAGTCAGTTATGACCTCGGGAAAGCATAAATTGCATGGTATATGCTGGGTGGAATGGTAGAGGTGGAATGTTTGCTGTAAACTATAGCTGGGGGATAGGTCGATGGTTTCTAGATCCTAGTGACCCCTCGTGGAGATCCTCGGTGTTATCTCAAACATAACCTATTATTCATTATAATGGATTAACCAGCGTCTTCTAACATGTCTGATAATTCCACTAATGGGCATAAAACCAGGACTGGTTTGTAAATGCAATAGTGGAACTGGTCAACCAACTGGAAAGTGTGGTTTGAGCAAAGAGCGACAAAAACATGGACATTGACCAGTTCAGTTATAGACAGGTAGGGATTTTATGCCTAAATATAGGATTATAGTCTAGTTCAGGGGTGGTCTTAATCATTGGCATATGGAACCATGGCGATAGCTGGCCACAAGGACATTGGACTTGGTCTACTTCTAGTGTGGTACAAACCATCGTGCCTTGCATCAGCAGTTTATAATATATTGATAATTTGTGGCTAAACCGTAACCTGAAATGTTGGAAATTAATACCCCCAGCCGAGTAAGGTTATTGACCTTTACATAACACTATGTGGGCTTCATTCACTCACCGGTTGAAGGATGTGAATAGACAATGTGTTATATTACCATCAGATTATGTCAGCATCAGTTGGAGCGTTTGGAGAGGGTATGGGATTCCAGTGAATAACAACAAGCAAATGGCTTGTGCCCAAATAAGACGAAACAACAAGTCCACCCTAACATGATAGAGGGTTTGGCTTGAGAGAGAGTGGGTTTCTTGGTTACCTCATATACCCCAGGTCAGTAGTTTTGGGGGAGATGTGTCCCCTGATACATTTCCTGGCTCCAATGAGAGCAGAATGGAAAGGTCTTGATATGTTTAGCATGATTGCGTAAGGCACGGTGATGGATTTCTTATAATGGAATTAAAGCCAGGTGGAAATGATTCAGAAAAGACAGAAATTAAGGAACATCTGAGTTAAAGAGTAAATAAAAAGTCATCTCCATCTGTTTTTAAGAAGATTTTGGCTCCTGGGATACCTGATATCCCATCCATTGATTCTGTCGTCCTGATTAAAGGTTCCAAGGCCATAATGAAAAACAGGGAGACAGAGGACAACCCTGTCTAGTTCCATTCTCTGGTAAATGGTTGGCGTTAGGGTTAGTTTTATCCAAAAAAATATTTTCATTTATATAGAATTTTCTTTTAAAATATCTTTATTGATTTTAGGTTTTTCGTCCGAGCCCCGTTTCCATTTATTCATCATTTCTTTAATACTAATATTCTCTTTATCCCAAACTCGCATCGATATTTTAATACAAGGTAAAGCCGCATCGATTTTATGTTTCTGTCGTTATGGATCCATCAGATGCTTTTACATTATTTAACAGGCAGATGGAAATAGTCATTTTATAATAGTGGTGTCTTTTATTAAGCTGCAGTTCCTGCGGTCGCTCTGTAGGTGGCGCCTTTATAATAATAAACCTGCAGTCTTTTTATTCTATTATTATTAGATAGATATATCTAACAGTTTCCGCAGCGCTTTAAAATAACCAATAGATGCCAGCATTCTCTCCGCGATTGCTCCCAATCTCTGATGACGAGGCGCCACAGTCTCCCCTCCCTGGCGCGTACATAACCAGAGACCGACCTAAATTACCACGCAAAATTCCCCTGGCACACCCGGACTCCTTCCTTACTTGCTTTCATCTCCATGGCCTTACGTCATATCTGAGTACTCTGGCCCCTTTGGAGAAATTCACACGACCGCTGACTGAATTTGAACGTTTGGTTAGCCGACGGACCACTCCTGCGCATGGCATCTCACGACTGTACGGCACCCTGCAATCTCTATCCCCCCTGGTACCCAAATACGTAGAGGGGTGGGAGTCTGATTTCCAGCAAACCTTTACGGAGGAGGAATGGCGACAGATCTTTACTTTGACCACGTCCTGCTCTATCGCCACTCGGGCACAGGAAACGGCATATAAATTGTTGTCCCGTTGGTACAGAACGCCTGCCAGTATTGCCACATACTCTGGAGACCCTATTGCCTCATGTTGGAGATGTCGAGCCCCAGGGGCGGACATTCTGCACATCTGGTGGTCCTGTCCCGGGCTCCAGCCGTTTTGGAGACAGGTCCACACTGTTATTAGTAAGATCTCTGCATCCCCACCGGAGTTTACCCCGGCAGCCATGCTGCTCCATCACACTCCCCTACCCATCTCCACATATAAAAATTCACTTGATATTCGCCTGTTAAATGCCGCTAAAGCGGTAGTACCAAGACATTGGAAGTCCCCTACTGCCCCGTCATTTAGGGAATGGTTAGATGAAGTGCAGCGCATCAGGGATGTTGAGGACCTGATCCATCAATCATCGGGCAGGGTGGCCACACACCTGCGACGATGGTTTTACTGGACCGAAGCGACCCGTTTTTTCCCGGACCCCCCGCTCCCCATTTTGCAAATACCGGATCGCTAAGAGGTCACTGATTTCCCGCCCCCACCTCCCTTTGTTACTCCAACCCCCTCCCTCCTCACTTAGATCGCACCCCCACTTTTACACTGATTGTTACACTGTACTGTTCTGCCGCATGTACTGTCACGCGCAATATTGCAGTTTATCCCTTTACCCATTAGCGTACGTTTTCATTTCGTCATAAACCTGCATTATAGCTGTACTTCATAGACTGGATTAGAATGGATTTTTATGACTCTGACGTACCCTTCTGAACTGCATATCTTGTATCACTGAACCAATGTAACACTGTAAAACTCAATAAAATTTATTACAATAAAATAACCAATAGAGACGAGACAAAATGAAGACAAACATAGGAACAGATACGAGATGTAGGAGTTTACAATCTAGAGGAGTTGGGGTATCTCCACTGATAGTGATCGCAGTGAGTGTTACATGTTGCTTCATACATTGCCTGTGTGCTGCCTGTGAGCTGTGTGTGTGCTGCCTGTGTGCTGCCTGTGTGCTGTGCGTGTGCTGCATGTGTGCTGTGTGTTGCCTGTGAGCTGCCTGTGTGTGTGTGCTGCCTGTGAGCTGTGTGTGTGCCGCCTGTGTGCTGTGTGTGTGCTGCCTGTGTGTGAGCTGCCTGTGTGTGTGCTGCCTGTGTGTGTGCTGCCTGTGTGTGCTGCCTGTGTGCCTTGTGTGTGCTGCCTGTGTGTGCCGCGTGTGTGTGCTGCCTGTGTGTGCTGCCTGTGTGCCGTGTGTGTGCTGCCTGTGTGTGCTGCCTGTGTGTGCTGCCTGTGTGCCGTGTGTGTGCTGCTTGTGTGTGCTGCTTGTGTGTGCTGCGTGTGTGTGCTGCCTGTGTGCCGTGTGTGTGTGCTGCTTGTGTGTGCTGCTTGTGTGCTGCCTGTGTGTGCTGCCTGTGTGCTGTGTGTGTGCTGCCTGTGTGAGCTGCCTGTGTGTGCTGTGTGTGTGTGCTGCCTGTGTGTGCTGCCTGTGTGTGCTGTGTGTGTGCTGCTTGTATGTGCTGTGTGTGTGCTGTCTGTGTGCTGCCTGGTCTCAGGTCTTTATTACTTTATCTTTTAATCTATGTGTGCTTTATACAAAACAAAGTATAAATTGGAGGATTGCTGCAGCCGTTACCACGTAAAGCTTAATCATAGAGGGGTTTAATAATCTTAAAGGGAGTTGGGGGGGGGCAGTTGGTGGTTTGGGGCACAGTCCCCTCTGATACACCGTTTATACAAAGTATTGATTGTGTGAATCGCAGCAATAAAATAAAAGCTCTTGTGTTGTTCTGTCTGGATCCTCCGAGCCGGCATTAATCCGAGTTATGTGTAAACATTATATTGATAATTATTATATATGTTGTTTATTTTGCAGCACAATGTGTTAAACCGTCAGGAGATGGAATTCTCTCGGTCAGTAACCCCGAGTCCGGGGAATATTATGCTCCTGGTGAATCCGTCACCCTGCAGTGCGACGCTGGATATTATCCTCCTTCCCGGCCTGTAACATGTGGAGCAGGTGGCAGGTGGAATGTTCCTGCTCGTTGTGTCGGTGAGTAGAGAATCCTCAGATCATTCAGCATAATGTGCCGAGTCACTAGACGCATCACACACAGCACACACTGTATACAGCCAGAGTGTAATGCTACACAGGCGGATCCTCCACTCAATGCACATTAACTCACCTTATAGAGTCAGACTCTGACATCATCACCCTGACTTACATTTTAACTCATGACATCATGCAGACTCGACGTGACATCATGCAGACTCGACGTGACATCATGACGTCTCCTTTATAGTGTGCTCTGAGTCTAGCAGTGCCTCCTACTGATGCTGTGTGAGCAGGAAATAATTCTGTGACGTGTAAGAGAAAGGATAAGAATAATCCCCCTGAGGGCGTGGCTGACCATGCAGGGGACCAGACGTGCTTCTGCTGAGCTCCGTCTGGAATCGCTGGCGACGGCGGTTTTGGACCGAATTCCTCGTTTAATTTGCCCCACAGGGAGTCCCTGTATGGTCAGCCACCGGGAGGGGCGCTCTGGAGCCGGTTCGGTCCCCCCTCCAGGTCATAGTGGAGATTGCGGCCTTGTCCCACGGCGGAGGCGTTCAGGCGTCGGCCATCTTGAGGTCTATCACCAGGATCAGCCTCGGACCGTTTCGGGCTTTCCAGACCTCCCCCGGCGGATCTACCTAAATGGGGGGTCGGCTGTAGCGGCTCGGAGGATGGAGGGCCCCCATCTTCTGAACGCGGCGGCGACCGCTGCGTCTGGGTTGCTGGAGGAACGAGAGGGCACGGCATGGAGGCAGCTAACGCTCCCTCCTCGTGTTGGAGCCCTGGAGGCCATGTCTGCGGTCTTGGAGGAGTGCCTCGTGACGGTGCCTGACAATGAGGGGAACCCGATTACTACAGGCTCCTGGCGTCCGCGGATGGCGAAGCTGCATGGAGGTCGGGAGAGACAGAGGACTTAACTGAACGTCTGGAGCTGGTGTCGGTGCCTCCTGGATGGATGGTGGTCCTCCCTGCTGCGGTAGCAGAAGGTGCGACTGGAGGTGAGCTGGTCCCAGAGGTCAAGGAAGAGGGGCATGGGACCACTGGTGACGCCGCACGCAAACCCACCGCTGCAGGTTGGAGTGGAGGTGTTGCCAGGTACGTCAAAGACCAAGGTGGATGTGATACCTGCTGCCGGAGTGCGCCACATAGGAAGAAAGAGGAGTGTGCCCTGGCCTCATGGAACTGTCTCAGCCGTGATCATACTACCATGGGGATGCCTTTCCTTGCCTGCCCCGCGGCGACCGTTGTTCCGGGACACTGGTCTATCGATTTTTCTGTCTGACTATCCGCTGTTGTTACTTCTTCACATTTTTGTTTATGCCGTGATTTTTGATTATCGCACCCCCCCTCTCTGCTACGACTACGCCTTGAGATCTTCTTTGCTGACTGGACGTTGTTGCTTCCCTCCCTGAATAAATCTTTGGAACCTGCTGCCTGAGACCCGTTTCTGTTGGCGTTCTGGATGAGGAGGGGGGACAGTCGGCGCCCCCGCACACGGTGACTCGGCGCTAGTTTCGGTGGGCTCCCGCCATTTTGGAGATTGCGGCGCTTGTTTTTGGATTACATTGTGAGAAAGGACCTGGTACATCCATTACTGTAGCATCATCCCTGTCAGTGGAGGTTGCAGTATGCAATGACATGGCAGGACATACAGTGGGGGTAGAGACAGATGAGGAGGAAGAGGACCTACGCAAAGTTTTGCATCAACGGGATGCGTGACAGGTGGTCATATGTCGCCTCAAGCACGTGGTACCCAAGCGTCCGGTGTCTTTCCCACGCTTGAGCCTCACCTGACATAGATTACAAATAGCAATGGTGCGGTCTGCTGCACATTTCTTAAAGAACTTACAGACAGCAGAGTTCCTGCATGTGTGCTTTGAGACAACAGCGCTCTGCACCTGAGCAGCTCTGACCTCTGATGCCTTGTACTGGCTAGTGCTACGGTTGGTCATAGAGGATGTTGTGCCTCGTGTTTCTTGTGCCTCCTCCTCCTCCTCACTTGACTCTTCTGTTCGATCAGGCATCCAGGTGGAGTCAGTGACCTTATCATCATTGTCATCACCCCCTATCTCCTCGTCACTGGAGCCAACTTGGCAGTATGCTGCAGCTGCTGGGGCAACATGAGCGCCAGTTATTTGTGTGTCATCACTGGCACCCCCTTCCTCCAGGTTGATTATACTCCCTTCCTCAACCTCAGAGATTGAATCGGCACACTGTACTTGCTGCGCATCCTCAAGCAGCATGTCACTGTCATTGTAGTCAAGCAATTCAGCTGACTCCTCCGTGTGTGATAGCGAGGCTACGGCAGGAGTAGCTGTGGACATGGAGGCTGCATTAGATGCTTTGGCAGCTGAGGTGGACTGTAAAGCACTACAAGCCTGGCTGGCAGAGGACTCGGAGGATGAGGATGGCCTGGTTAGCCAATCCACCAAATCCTCTGTATGTTTCTGCTGCTTAAGACAGCCAGCACCAGTTAGAAAGGACAAGCGTGCCCCTGCAGAGGATGCACCACGACCACCACGACCAGAGGCACAGCCTCCCGAAACGAGGCTGCTTGCCCTCTTATCTGTGTCTGGAGCGTCTGCCTGTCCTTTTTGGTCTTTCTGACATAGTGAGTGATAAATAGATTAAATATATAAAGAAGTCTGCTTCAACTCTGGTATAAATACTAAAGATTTCCAGAACTCTTGTATTACTCAGTGAGACCTCCTGATGGGTGGCAGTGACAAGACACAGATTACGAGTCTCAGAAACCTCCTATAAATCAGTGAGACCCCTAATGGGTGGCAGTGACAAGACACAAATTACAATTCGCAGAAATCTGCTAGAAGTATGTGGGACCCCCTGAAAGCTGACAGTGAGAAGACACAGATTATAAATCTCAGAAACCTCCTATAAATCAGTGAGACCCCTAATGGGTGGCAGTGACAAGACACAGTGTAGAACAATTCCCAGATATTTTGTAGAAATTACTGACCCCCAAAATACTGCGTGGCAGTGGCAGTGAGTCACAAGACACAGATCACCTCAATTCCCAAATATTTTGTAGAAATTACTGAGCCCCCAAAATAGTTGCTGGGAGTGAGAACACAAAGATTACAACTATTCCCAGATATTTGGTAGAAATGAGACCCCCCCCCCCCAGTAGCTGGTGGCAGACTGGCAGTAAGAACACACACCAACACGAGATCAATCTCCTCTGAAATCTCCTCTCAAACACGTGCAGAAGCGCCGTGTGAAGCCTTATATATTGTGCTGCGGGACTTAGCTCTGTGGGCAAATTTTGCCCAATCATGGGCTCAATCAGGACTCTGAGTTGTGATTGGCATAGTCTTGAACCTGCCTTGCACCTGACCTGTGGTCAGGTGCAAGGCTGTAGCCAATTACAAGCTGGGGCAGTATCCACGTGCTGGGGCAATATCCACGAGCTGGGGCAATATCCACGAGCTGGGGCAGTATCCACGTGCTGGGGCAATATCCATGAGCTGGGGCATATATCCATGAGCAGGGGCAGTATATCCACAATAGACTGCCCTCTGGGCAGGCTTTCCACCTTGTCAATGTAATATTACAAAAAGGACTGAAACTAAAATGTAATGCATTTTATTTTAGTTTCTCTCGTTTTTTGTACTGAGCAGTTTCGTATCTCTTGAGTCATACGAAAACTAAATTATCTCAAAATTTGGACTAAATTATTTTAGTACTAAAACGAATGCACATGTCTAGTGTAACCCCTTATTGTGTCTGATACAGTGTGCGGGGTCAGAGGGTTAATGTTATGTCATATCGTGTTTTATGTGACAGCTCAGTGTAAGAGACCGACAGGACGAGGGATTTCCTCAAATGGTCAAGATCTAGAATTTTATAATCAGGGCGGAATGATCCTCGTGCAGTGTCAGCTGGGATATTATCCTTTATCCCGCTCATACACCTGTCAGGGTTCAGGAAGCGGCAGTGACTGGGATTCGCCCGTCTCCTGTATCGGTGAGTACAATCCAGCCCGGTATCACACTGTGTACTAAGAGAAATGACATATAATGATTAGTGACTCCAAACCCTGTAACCTGTGTGATGTAATAAGGGGCGGCCTGGGGATGGAGAGGGAATCATGTTTGCTAGTGTTTTTAAGCCATTAACCTCTGCCGCTCCTCTCTGTAATAGAGGTAGAGGGGGCGGGGCTTGTTGCGGTTCTCACACCCTAATCCCAGTAAATCCAGGCTGTCGTCTCTGTTTCCACCACTTTCACTGGTTGTAATTTACATCTGATTATTTTATTTGCTTTTATTCATTATTTCGGCTGTGAGAGACGATATTCGATCATTCGTTTTATCAGGAATTGAAACGCCGAGGAGCCGGAATCGAAATTGAAAAATGTTCAAAATGCATCTGAGAAAGCTGCCGGTATCCGCTGTCTGTTACGTATCGCGTTAGTGTGTTTCCCGGCAGCATCGTGCTCGCTGGCCGGGCGCTGAGTGAAGAGAACCGCGGTGGTCACGTGAGATGCCGGGGGCGGAGCCTGGCACTCTGACGCGGCACCGCCGGGTTTAAAACCACAGGCAGTGCATTGTCTCATTGCCCTAATATGATTTCTATATTCCCTCTCAGTCAGTGCTGTATACAGTATTTCTGTACTCTCTGGCGATACTGACCCCTTAGCA